>JAULKM010143966.1:0-34511 GCA_032355605.1 Rubia tinctorum | reverse complement strand
AAATTTAATAATACACCTATAATTATTGAATTGAATTTTGTTTTTTGAAATCTCATTTTCAAAATTAATTTTAATTTGTAATTTTTTTATGAACCATAATTAAACAAAAGAATCACATATTTTTTTAAAAGAATGTAATTTTAATTTTTAAAAGTATCCAAAATATAATTTCATTTTTTCAGATTTTTTTAAAATTAATTGTTTTATTCGGTTGGGACACGTGGCCGCATCAGGGCGCACCACGTGTCCCTGCAAAAAAACAAATAGAGGGCACCAAATTGCCACGTGGCTCAACCAGGGGGCGCCACATGGCAAAATCGGGCAAAATCTTTAAAAGGGCACATATATCATTTAGTTATTTAAAAGTGCACATACATCCTTAGTTATTTAGTTTCTTCTTTAGTGCATAGCCTCTTCTGCTTCGTGGTAACAATACTCCATCCGGTCCCTTATTTATAACTTCCTTTGATTAGAAATTTTTTATGTCGTGTTTGACCTTCGATAGCTTTTGTTGTATACAATAATAGACATCATGTGAGATATTTTTGGATTCTCCGTAATGTATAATTTTTAAAAAGTAAATTTTTTAGTCTGTTATCGTACGTAACTAAAGTTATCGGTGATCAAACATACTTTGAAAAAAAATGTTAGAAAAAAAGATGTAAATAGGGGACCAAAAGTTAGGGGTGGGCAAAAAAATAAAAAACCGCACCGAAAACCAAATTATCCAAATTCAAATAATTCGAACCAAATTTAATATACGATTTTTGAATATCCGAATTGAATAAACCGAATTCCGTATATGGTTTTTGGATCCGTTTTGATTATCAAAACTCAAACCGAAATTCGAACCAAATACCGAATTGTAATAAATTAAATATATGTGTATATATAATAATTAAATTTTAAAAAACAAAATTAAATTTATAAATAAACTTAAGTTGGAGGACTAATCTTTATATTTTAAAAAATTTCCCCAAACTCTAAAACCTAAGTAACTTTGGGGAAATAAGTAAATAACACAAGTTACCCTAGGTAAATTTGTGGAGCGCTTGAAAGTGAAGGTGAATGTAAATGTGGAGTGTTTGAATGCTTGAAAATGTGAAAGTTTTGAAGATGAATATTAAAACGAACAATTTTTCTTTAATTTTAAAAGTATTTTAAATTGTTATGGTTGAATTTGTATTTCACTTATTAGATTTTTATTTTAAAAACTTGATTTTGATGATGTAGAAAATAAATTACATAATTTTATTTAATGTTAAATTAACTATACGATTTTAGTAATTATTTTTAAAAAATAACACTCAATTCGGTTTATTCGGGTTGAATTTGGTTTCAAACCGAAACTAAATTCCAAATTTGATTTGGATAATTCGGGTTATTAGAGTCGATTTCGGTTTTCAGCTTTTTAGGGGGAAAATCGAATAACCCGAACCGAATAATTTGAAAACTGATAAAACCGACTCGACGGCCACCCCTACCAAAGGTAGTATATAATGCCATATTTCTTGTCCAAATTTTCGTTTCTCATAAGCGTACCAAACATATCGACATAGATACCACTTTGTTCGAGTATTGGTCGCCTCTAGCAAACTTCAAGGTAGCCATGTTCCATCTTCGTTATGGTATTTTTACTAAGGGTCTATCTTGTACTCTCAATTTTTTGTTTCATTACAATTTTTTTGTGTTTGGTAATACTACGATTAGTTTGAGAGAGAGAGAGGGGAGGGGGAGCGTGATAGAATTTTTGATTGATTTTGATTAATCTTGATCAATCAAGATCTGTAATTATAGTATACTTGATGTGTCTGGAACTCGATTGGGCTACTCTGCTAATTCCTCAGTCGCGATCTCCAACAAAGACCCCCCTGAGTGTTCCTGGGGGAAAACTCTCCGCTAATAAAGCTAGCCGTCGTCTAACAATAAAGAATAGTGAATTAATGCATAATAATGGACATACCTTGATATTTATATAATGGTAACCCTAGTAATCATTGTATAACACTCAAACTCTAATTCCTTGCGTAATAAGTGTTTAGGCTGATAACAATGTTCTTTAACCCTATTTGGCTAGATAAGCCCAATCACAATAATAACTAATTGACAATGTTTTGGGTTGTGGCACATCATTGATGGGAAACTTAATATCAATTATCATCAAGAACCACTAGAAAACCAAAGGTCTATTTGAGAGTTCGAGAGGTTTTTCAACTAAAAAGGAAGGGCTTTTGAGGAGACTCGACCAGCTCTGTAGAACGTTTGGTTCATGAATACTTCCGAGGTACGATAAGTTCTAGATATAAAGTTTGGTTTTCTTCAATAAATACCTTTAGTTTTGAATTTGAGAAGGCGCTTGTGGCGTGTGGAGGGAAAAGAGATGGGAAGCCGCCCAGCGCGTGGAAATTGTGTCATTAATGAGGGGCAATATTCCCCACGTTCTCACATCTTCCCATTGTTTTCCAAACCCCAAGGTAATCATTACCGTTTTCATGCTTCTCCAGGCCCCATAACTATCCCCTACACCGTTTTTCTCCTTTCTCACTTCTATTTGTAGGTATTTTTGAAGCAAACTTCACAGAGCTCAATTCTTCTTACAACGTTCTCGATTTTCATCCTTCCAAGTAAATTATTCTTTACTCTAGGACATATTTCTCTTCAATGGCTTCCTCCTCTCTTAATCCCCATCAGAGAGGCAAAATACCCTCTCCCATTCCTGAGATTCCTCACTTGGAAGGAGGGGTCCCAATAATGAGTGTTTCCGTCAAGAAGACGAGGCTCAATCAGAGAGGACTATTTCTAAGGGTAATGAGGCTCAACTAAGGAGAAATAATTTGGCTCAAGATTCCGAACGGTATCTAGCAAGGGAAACGTCCGATGCAGGAGCTTCTTCTAAAATGGGCAAAGGAAAAGGCACAGGTTTGTTGAGGCCTTCAAACCCAGGGGACCTCCAAAACTTTAGGAACTCTTTCACGTGAAAGAATCTCGAGAACTACTTGAAAAAAGTCCTTTCGAAAACTCACGCGAAGAGGAAATTTATTGCTTGGGAGCATAAGGAAAAGAGGGCCCTCTCCATTGAAGAAGATCAGCAAGGTCCTGGCCATTCATCACTTTCTTAGCCCATCTAAACAAAGCAAAGAAAGGTAAGTTTTTTTCTGCACTCTTTTATAGGAATCGACTCAACGCAGCAAAGGACCCAATAAGCATTTAGACATCCTTCAGCGTTTACGGTAACTTCATCTTTACATTCTTCGACCTATCAGGATTGACATTGATACCCCTCTAAAAACCATGAATCCGAGGAATATTCCAACCCCCACTCCAACCACACACTTGGCTGGATTTAACTTCATGTTTGAGTGATTAAGCTCATCGAAGGTTTCCTTCAGATTCTGCAGAAACTGTTCATACATTCTGTACTTTACTTTAATTTCATTCACATATATCTCCATTTTTCTTCTATTTTCCGCTTAAAAAAATCTTATCCACCAAACGGTGGCAGTTGGCACCAGCATTTTTAATCCCGGAAGACGTTTCCTTGTAACAAAAAAAATGCTCACATCTATTATGAATGATGTTTTCTCTCTATATTCTTCTACCATAAATACCTGGTGGTACCCCTTATGATCATTAAAGAAATCCAAGACCTGATACCGTACTATAGCCTCTACCAATTTGTCGATGGGTGGCAAGGCATAGCTATCTTTTAGGAAATTTTTTTTGAGGTTGCTGAAATAAATACACATGCGCCAGACGCCATTGTGCTTTAGGACCATGACCATATTAGCTAGCCACTCCAAGTAAAACACCTCCTCGATGACCTCATCGTTGAGGAGTTTCTCCCCTTCTTCCTTTATCCCTTTAGCCCTCGCAGGGGCAAACACCCATCCCTTCTGCTTGATTGGCTTCAAAGAGGGACAGTGTTCAATTTGTTAACCGCTAGCAATGGAGGTACCCCAGTGAGGTTAGAGGTACTTCAAGAGAACATGTCAACATAACTATCAAACTGAGATTTCAACTTTTCTCTCGTGTCACTAGGGATGAGTTTGCCCATAACTACTGTTACCAAACTTCAAACTGGTAACTGTTATGTGTCAACTGGCCCAATATATCTATGAACCAAATCCACATCCTTCACCTTTAGTGATTCACTCAATCCTGTAAGCATACAGCTCTTAGTCGTTACTTGATCTCATCTGATAGCAGCCACCCCTTTCTCCATGGGAAACTTCATCATTAAATGATAGTGGGACCAAACGGCTTGAGCCTGGCACATCCATGACCCCCTAAGATTACATTATAAGGTGAGTATTCATCGATTACCACAAAGTTGCAATCAATAGTCACTCTCTTTTCTCCATCAGTCGCTCAGATCGGCAAGATGACCACCCCAAAAGGAAATACCATTTTAATAGTAACTTCTAACAATAGCGAGTCAAACTTCTTTAGATTGCTATAACCTATGTTCAACTGATAAACATCACCTTGAAACACTTCCATCGTCAATGAACACTCTTTTCACCCAAGAGTTTCCAATTATGGATGAAATGACCATGGGATCTACACGAGGAGTTTGATTGGGAACGACATACGCTTAAGAAAAAATAATGGTTTCATATAGTGGAAAGTGCTTATGCTGTGGCTCTCATGTGGGAATGTGACGTGAGTTGGCCTTTATGATTGTGTTAGAAGACCTCTCACCCACAATCCACAATAATAACATTGATCACCCTATGAATGCTTGATTCCCTTCATTCTTGTAAACTTTGTTTCTGACAGGCTCCTCACGAGGTTACTCTTCTCGTTGCTCTCATTATTGACCTCGTGGGTCTTTATTAGCCCTATCTCCATTATCATTTTGACTGAAATCCACCCAGTATGCTCGTCAGGCTCGACATTCATTCCTTATTTTTGAAGGTTCTTCTCATACTCCATGTCGAGCCCCCAAATCTCGAAGGAACCCTTCTTTTGCACACCTCTCGATCTCCATATTTATATGGTTGTAATCACTGTGTAACGACCATAATTCTTATGGTGCTCACATTATTTGTTTGAAGCTCTCCTCGTAGTCATTTCCCTCATCAGAGGAGGTGCTCAAAATAAACCCCAATGTATACTCAAGATCACGACCCATAATTTTTCCAAGGGAGTGTACCTCTCAAAACTAGGTCTGGACACCTCAAATAGATTCTTCCCACGATGATCATGAGATCTTGTATGCCTATCCACCAACAATTCTGTCTTCCTTCTAGCAGCCCCGTCTACTTTCGAGCGCTCCTCAACCAATTCCCGAAACTGTTGAAGAGTTCTAAGGGTTTTGGTAGCCAATTTCCTGTACAAGCCAACATTCGTCAATTCCTGCAAATATCCTATGATTACCTCATTTTTTGTGCTTTCTACGACTCCTAAAATATGGTCCACATATCCATGATAGAATGCCTCAGTAGTTTCCCCAGTTTTCTGCTGAATTTGATAGATTTTTGTTAGTGTCTTCGTGAACTTTTTCTTCTGGAAGTACAGACTAAGCAAAGCCCCACTGAGACCTCAATATAAGTGAAAAGAGCATCGAGGTAGCTTTTTGAACTATTTTTTAGTTTTCCCTCGAAACTACCCACATGTTTGCATGTTAATCTCTCATTGAAGTCAGAAAAACTCGTTAGACTTTAAAAGGTTTGAATAAATTCTCTGGGATCCTAAACACCCCATGGGTTAGGAGCCCTTCTTGTTGCTTTGTGTCCACTGGACACTGAATAGATGTTATCCATGAACTGAAGGGAGAACCCGCAGCCTGCCTTGTATGCCCAGTCAACATAACTAATTATTTTTTCATTGCATCCCTGCTGCCTCTGCCAGATCCTACCATATGCTGATGCAGGGATCTAGTGGCATCCCTTGTAGGAATTCAATACTCAAGCTGTGATCTCATGTAAAATGAATGTTTCCAGGGACTGATAGCCCCATGATACACATGAGGTTGCCTAAGCCCAAAGTAGGGCAACTAGTTAACTGTCGAAGGATAATACTGGTTTTGAGTGCCATACCCTTGATACAATCTAGGAGAATTAATCAGTGCATACCCAAGCTCGAAGTTAGGGAAGGATGCAGAAATCATAGGCATCAATGGGGGCATCGAGTAAATCCCCCCTCCCCACCCCTGCCTCGTGTATGATCTGGAAATGAAGGTTGTGGTAGAGCCTGATTTTCCCCTTGTAACCAGGATAAGGAACTCCCAACATGGGTTGGGAGTGAAGCGTTGTCTGCATCACCAAAGGCATCAAAGATACAGGTACCGATGGGGCGTGTAATATGATATCTTGCATCAACAAACATTTGCGTTATATGCGTCTAATGAGACTTTGATCCCAAAACTCCATCTCACATACTCCGATTCGCCGGAATAACCCTCTCATAAGCCTCGATACATGAGTGGCCTGAGGCTTTCGTAAACTGACCATCCATTTATGCCCGTGAGCCGAGTAACAGGTTTTGTAAGGAACCCATCATGCTAAATCCTCTCACCCATGGTTTTATACTAACCTCCATCCGCCTCAATGAACGTACAACTCCTGCATGATATCCTTCTGTAGCAATAGGGCCGAACCCTGTCCAATTGAGACCTCGACCAGATCAGCCCCAATGCCCTTCGATGGGGGGAGATTAACCATCTTACTTCTCTTCTTTCTTCTGTATAGGGATTGTACTCCGTCAATTCCTGTGATTTTCAACCGTTCACTCAAACGCAATGTAGTGGCCTTATAATCAGACATAAACCAAGGAATTCACGATCTTACCCAATCGGTCCCACCCGGCGTGCTAATTGATGCGTTTGAAACTCTATTGGGCTGCGTCACCAATTCCTCAGCCGCGATCTGCAAGAAAGAATCCCCAAAGTATTTTAGGGTGAAAATTTCCCGATGATAAAGTCACATGTCGTCAAACAGTAAAGAATAGTGAATGAATGAATAATAATGGGCATACCTTGATATATATAAAAAAATATATAAAAATATATAATGGTAACCCTAGTAGTCATTGTACAAGACTCACACTCTAATTCGTTGCCTAACAACTGTTTTAGGCTGACAAATATTTTTTTAACCCTATTGCCAATCACAATAATAGCTAATTGAGAATGTTTTGGCTGTGGCCATCAATGATGGACCACTTAAGTGCAAGTATCATCACTACTCTATTTGTTGATCGTATAACGGTGAATTATTACTCTTTATAATCAGAATATTTTAAAGAAGTTATACTTCAGTTGAATAATTACATTACAAAATTATATATTCAAAGATCATGGTGGAAGGAGCGTTATCTTTCGGAAGAGCCACTGTACTAATCATGATGAAGTCAAATGATCCTTGTAATAAGTCAACTCTTTAGAGGATAAGAATGTTAACGTACTGTTACTGGTTAAAGCTAGTAAATGGCGAATTCAATGAATTTTGGAGTAGCTGTAGGGATTCCTTCAATAAAAAAATTTAGGATATCCATAAAAATTCAATCCAGAGGATCGAGTTCAATCCAAAATTCTATTTTAATTCGATAATTATTGCCCCAAAGTTAAATTCAACACGACCAAATTAAATTCATTAATTACTTGACTCAACACGACATGATCCAATAAATGAAAATCAACACATTTTACCTCGACTTTTTTTCCCAGTCCAAACCATTTACATTTCGATACGAATCTAACACAATAACCCGAATTAACACCTCTACTAGTATAACATCAAAATTTTATGGTGTCTTATGGATCCATTTGAAAAGGTTATTAGTAGTGGATTGATTCATTTAATTGATGTAGCTAAATATTTTAGAAATGATTTATCTTAGTTGTTTAAGTTGAAAGTTTTATTTAATTGTTAGTTGTCAAATATTTTAGACTAAGTTTTGATAAATACCGTCTTTCTATAGGCATATAGAAAGACATAGTTTAACTAGAATAATAAAAAGTTAGGATTTAATTCGTTGCAGTAGTTTCAAGTGAAACATTTAATTTTTTGTTTAATAACATTACATATTTAGAATAAAACATATACTAAGTTATATGATACTCTATTTGTGTTTTCAATTAACTTTTTTTTATGATTCTTCTTCTTTGATTTGTTATTTTTAAATATCTTCTGAAATTGTTCAGTATAAAATGTTATATATTAAGTTGGAACATAGACATTAATCATAAAACAATGAAATCTGATATGATGGAAGGTTTGGGGAAAAGGAGAGAAAGTTGAGATTCTACTTTGAATAGGCTCGTGAGTTTACCCAAATAACTTATAACCCGAAGTCGACTTAGATTTTAATTGCTTTGGAGCCACAAATTTTCATTCATTTTTATTTTAAAATTGCATTTGAGTGCCTGGGTTTTCCATAATTTATTTTAAAAACGTCTTTCAAAAGATGGACTCAATGTTTTAACATAAAATATAATTATTAAAAAGTTAAAATCCAATAAAAAATTACTTTTTTTTATTTTAGATATTTTATATTATAAAAAAATGAATGTTAAACATTATATTCAAAGAGTCCGTCTCTTGAAATACGACATTTTCATAAGTTATGGAAAAACCAAAGTTTAAACTGCAAATTAAAAGAAATTAAAATAAAATTTTCGGTTTGTATTAATCGAATTATAAGCTTATAAGTAATGCATATTACATAATAAATATTTAATATTCCAACTAATTTTTTTTACTTTTCTATAATTTTAATTCAACCTCATTTTTCCATATGCCTATGGAAAGACAGTGATTCCTAAGATTTTACAATATTCAAACCTTAAATAGATTAAAAACTAAAACCATAATACAACTAAGTAATTACTTACCAAACACCTCCATCTATCTAGCCTACCATACACTAAATTATGACATAAGAGGGCATTGCTGATATGCGTATAACAGATATTGCTTAGGTTCTAACTAGAACTGATTAATTTATTTCATAATATACCTCCAACCACAACTCAACAAATAGGGACACTAACTCTTAATTTTTTAGAAACACAAAATGTAGCAACTAACTTGCGTAGGTAAACTTATATTTGACTTTAGAGTGCAAATAATGAAATAAGGAATTAATATCGCCTCGGGAATCAATATTGAAAAAATCAAAGTTACATCATACATAATTCACGAGGAACTACTTGCACACATTTATTATAATGTAATAGTGTTGTTTATGGAGAAAGTCTTGTAATTCCTGGGATTCACTAATATCGGTTCACTTACTTTTGACACTTGAATTTAGGATGGTAAAATTAGTGATTGAAAATTCATTGAAAGACTAAAAAGTAAACTGATTGGATGGAAACAATCTAGAATTTGTCAAAAGGAGAAATGAACCAATATTAAAAAACCATCCAAAAAGAAAAGTGAGCCAATGTTAGAAAATCGAAGGGAGTGTAAGACCGTTTTACGGCGAGATAAATGATTAAATTGTAAAAAATTGGGATATGAGGTTTCAAATTGTATTAATTAGTAAAATTTCAGAGATTAGAGTTGAAAATATGATAATGTACAATTGAATCCTGGTGTAAATATTAAACTTTTCAACTTCATTATCAAATTTTCCCTCACAATAACCGTTTCGTACTCTCTCTAACTACTCTTTTCCATTTTGTTCTTCCTTTCTATTCGCTTTTCATAATCTTTCATTTCGTTCAATTTAACTGTAGTTTCTCTCCATTTTATTTTATTTTATTGCATGTCGTGGATCGCAGTAAAACGTAGGGATGTAGGAAATTTTTTGGACGTTTTGATTGGTTTTTTGCAGTTTGAGCTTCGATTTTTGTTGATCTAGTAGAACACGAAGTTTGGTTTTTGTTGAGTTTCAAAGGTAAAGTCATCGTTGTGTTATTTATGTGTGTTATGCTATTTTCTTTATTTTTTAAAGTTATTTAGGTGCATGTGATGTTCAATGGGTTGTTTAGATTTGTAATCAGTATTATTGTTATTATTTGTAATATTTGTTGATTATGTTGATGATTTGTGGTTTATTTTGTATTTGAGTTGATGTTTATAGGATTTATGTTTTTTATTGTGTAGATATTTGATGATTGCTCTATTTTTGTTTATTAGATGTAATTTTCTTACGGATTTGATATTTTAGTTGCTTTTTATGACTTTACTTAATCGTATAATCTGGATTTTGTGTTTGATATGTTTTTTTATTTTCTTGTGTTTGATGTCGCAGGGTTTTATTTAGTTTTGTGCTCATTTTGTGGTTGCTTTTGCTGTTTTGTAGATGTCTAAGAATGATGCTGGTAGTGATTCATAGAATAATATCGTGGATATAGCCAAGAAATATAGCGAATCATTCAAAAGTAGTCATGTTGATGTGTCTAAAAAATTGAAAAAGGATCATCTTCTCAAGGTATTATTATTATTTTTCTTTATTGGTCTAGCTTGATGATGTAAATTATTTGTATGATGTTTTAGGTGATTGTGTTGATATTTCATTCATACGGTGTTTATATTGATTAATTTTCATGTTTTTTAGTGTGCTTTTTTATTGATGTTTCACTATTTTAAATTGATGTTGTTTTATTAATGGTTGATTTCTTCATGAGCTTTGATTTGTTGATGGTTTTGCATTATCCTTTTTTTGTTGTTCTGACATTAATTGATGATGAATTTTTTTTCTTGATGTTTTAATAATGTTGTTTAATGTCCAGCCATGATTAGTGGTGGCGCTATGAGAAAGTCACAACGTGTAAGAGAAGATCCAAATCAAAATTTAATTTTAGGGTTTTCTCCTTCTATTCCTTTATGTGCATGTAGGATATTGATGTTTCATATTTGGTTTGATACTATTGTTTGGTTTCAAAATTCTCTTCCGTAAATAGGAGAAATAAAAACATTGCCAAACGAAATCTTTATTTGGTGGAGAAAGGTTAAGCTGAAGCTCCTTGTGTTTGTAATTTAGAAAAGACGCTAATAGAATGTAATGGCGGTGCTGCTAACAAAGCTGCTTCAGTTGCTTGTTCCAAAAGTTTTCATGTGAGGAGGATACTTCACAGGAAAGTTGATGTGAAAAGTGAGTCGATTGTTGGTGAGGGTGTTTGTGGCAAAGGTATAGGTTTTAATTATTTGTTTCTTGCTATTTAACCTTTAAGGGCTTTAGGTTTATTGTTTATGATATACTATTTTATATTTTATTAATTGTAACTAGTAATGATAAGGAATGAACTTCTATTTGCAACAAGGATGTTGGTGTGAAGAAGCAATTGAAACAGGTTGCAAATAAAAGTTCAGATGCTAGGAGATCATCGTCGTACCTCTCAAATATACAATTTATAAATCCAATTACGTCCTACACTACAACTAAGTAAATAGTGGTGAGAGGGACCGTCTACAAAGAAAGATTTTTCTAAGGATTTATGCATACAAGGATGGATATAATCGCACATACACTCACACACGCACACACACAAGCAATTAAAGAGTGGGGTTTTGGTTTGTTTTTTCTAAGTTAGAAATGAAAGATGAAACAACTAGCATATACGCTAATCATGAAATAAATTATAAAAAGAGGATTAAAACACAAGTTATGAAACATTAGGCGCAATTGGTTTTCTCTTCCAAACCTCATAGTTCATTGAAATAATCACCCATTTATTCATCTTGATTACCTATTGTGAATGATACACCTTCCATTTTGAAGATTAACATTCCGTTCTTTTTAAGAGTAATCTACAAAAGCGTTCAAACTATTTTTTAAACCTCATCAATGATCACTTTAGGCAATCGACGCCTAAGGATAGCTCATCAATGACATCATGCACAAAAAAACCAATGGACTTGATAACACCTACAAACATTCTACCAAATTTCTAGGCCTTTAACCAACATTATCACATTCATCTAGCCATCTTAATATCATCTACACAACGACAAGTTCTAATTCCATGTTTTTGGATTTCATGTCAAAGAGATAAAAAAAATTGTGCACATTTCCTAATTCCTAACATGTCATCTAATCTCATAAATGAAGAAAAATACCACATACATATCATAATAACCAAGATTCATAATTGAGAAATAATTTTTTCTTACTACATGGGATTGGATGTTTTAATCAATTGCTCCCATAGAAAATTTTAGCTACTACTAACCTTCCTGCAAATCACAAGATAAATTATAGGAAAGAAAGGAAGAAAATAATAAAAAAGAAAGAGAAACCAGGGTTCTTGGAGAGTAGAATTAAGCCATAAGGTAATGAAGTGGGTTGCCAAAAATGCCTTATGTAGTACAAGAAAAAGGGAAACAAAAGCAAAAGAAAAAGTTTAGGAGCTAACCACTCGAGCGGCTAGGGTCCATGCCCAAAGGCTCGTGCTATGGCCTCTGAGCGGCTCACGGGTAGTCTCTTCACCTGTAGGTGGGCTGGCAATTTGCGGCTTCTTGTTTTGCTTCATACGGGAACTGTTGATCCATTTTGGGAGTTCTTGTAATAGTACTCGCAAAGATGAATCAAATCATACTATGGACACAAATTCATGTCGGATTATTATTAGAACTCGTCTCCAAAAATTCGGATAATTTTTCTCACTCTACTTTGCCTATCTTCTCCGGTCTATCTTCTACCAGTTTGTAAGGGGTCTTTTTTCTTCTACCATTCTTATGAATAGCCTTATTCAATCTTGTACCATGCGTGAGAATGACCTTCTTCATGATAGTCTCCAAATAAGCTCACAAAACATATATGAATTGACCAAATCATGAAGGTAAAACACGTTAGATACCAAATGCTTACAAACTAGGGAAATTAGGACAAATAACCACAGAAGGTAATTCTAAACTCCTATTTTGTGAAACACCTAATAATATAACTAACCACCAACAAAATAAGTTAAGGGGGGGGGGTGTTAATTGTACTAAGAAAACATTAAAATCACGTCTTATCAGATGTTGATGGTAATATTTTTGCTTCACTGTTACTCTTTGATTTCTTTATATTACTGATTTCAGATTATGATTTGATCTTTTAACATTATGGTTTCATGTTTCATGTTTTGTAGTTGATGATTTTATCAAAAGTAGCCCTAATGTGAACAGAGGTGCTGTAATTTTCTCATGATTAGTAGTTTTCTTAACTTAGGGGGTTTATGAAGCGATGTTTCAACATTCTATTATGATATTTATGTTTTATAGGTGATGATGGAAACAATAAAGTATTTGATAAAAAATTGGATTCTGCTATTGATGACGATGAAGCTGGTGGTAATGCTAATGTAGATGACATAAGTTATACTGGTATTTTTTTCTCCATGTTCATTTGGATTTTGGTGTTTATAGGTTTTTTGTGTAGTTATTATGATGTGATGTATGAACATTATTATATGATGTTTTATGTATTGTAAATAATGAGGTGTTCAGTACTGTTCCTGACACTAAAAAATTTCAAATCAGTGATGATGAGGATGTTGTGGATAATGATGCTACTGAACCTAAAATCTATGGGGATTCAAATATTGGTTGGTGACAATGATTCGGATAGTGGCAATGAAAAATATGAAATTAATAAAGAAAATGAAGGAGATGAAGAAACCGATGAAGCGGAATCTGGCTCTGAAGATTCTGAGAGAGGATAGGAAGTTTCCAAAGCTTCTGATGAAGATGAGGATATCAGTGGTTGTGATGCTAAATCCGAATCTGAAGAGGTGGTAGTCGAGATATGGGTTAGCTCGGCTAGAAAAGGTATATATTAATGTGTAGGGGATTGATAAAGGGAGATTGGTTGTTGCTTATGATGATGTTGAAGATGATGGTAATGGTTTATGGTACATTGATGTTTCAAATATTGTATGTAATTGTTTTTGGTCGTTAGTGATGTTACTTGTGCTCCTGTGATGTTGTATTGCTAAATATTAATTTTTCTATTTTTGTATGTGATGTTTATGACTTTTCATTTTTTTCACCAATTTTTAGAAGGTTTATGGTACCAAGTGTAGCCCTGGGAAGATGGAGAAGTTGGCTTATTGACTGCAAATCATATTAAACATGTGCAATATATTTGGTTTAGTGGTTTATTGAAGATTAGTTTTACAATTTTTCTGAAATAGATTATTACTTCCCTTGTGTCTAACTATAATTTTCTTAGCCATGTTCAAACAGTTGGATCTGATAGGTACGTTAATACTTGTGATGATGTGCATAATGTTTTAGGATTGCCGATTAGTGAGAAAGAGGTGGTTGAGGTAAGTAACTCTGGTAAGGTCGAAAATAAGGATGTAGAGCTCAGTGAGAAGTGGAAGTTTGAGGTTGGATTTGATTTTATAGGAAATATTCCCTAGGATAGGCTGGTTCATAAGATGATGACTTTAGGTGAAAGATGCACTAATTCAGCACTGGGTTATTAACACCGATAATTCCCAAGAATTGCACCGGTAATTTGACCCCCCAAAATACTGGTCCATAAGTGTAGTGGTGTACGCGGTGGTTACAAGGGCATTGTTACTGGATACCGGTGCTTTAAATCACATGCACCGGTAATCTATACCGGTGCGATTAAAAATATACCGGTGTACATTCTGTCAACTGCATTATTTGATTGCAAGTGCTTTATTTATATACCGGTGTAGTCATATATTATAGTGGTTGAAGGGCACTAGTACAATTGCATAGCGGTGCAAAATAATGTATACCGGTGTTTTATTTAAAAACCAATGTAGGTACGTTTTATATAGGTTGGGGAAACTATAGTGGTGTAGACATTTTTTTTATTTTGAAATTTTTGTTGTTCATACCGCTTATGCTAACCGGTGTACACTTATTACAATGATATTATTAATTATATAACCAATGCCTATATATACACATGTATTTTTATTTCAGGTATTTAGGTAGTTACAATTGTATGCTCACCGCTGCAAATATTATTTACACCGGTATGAATTAAAGAATACCAGGTAAGGGTTATTCAAATTTTGCAAGGCCCAATTTGTTTTTTGGTTGGCCATCTAAAATACTTTCCGAGGCAGTTACAAACAGAAATAATTGAATAGCTACTATAATAGTTTGAATGTATGAAATTATAAATGGGAAAAGTAAGAAATTTCCAAATCGAAAAGAGAAAATGTATGAGCACGAATGCAATGAAATCAAAAATCATAGCAAATATGTTTATGAAAATACACCTACACCCAATAATCAACCATACACCCAATAATCAACCTAATATGTCGTTCTTATCATTTAGGAAATGCAACGAAGTCTTCGCTTGTTGTTGGTACTTATCTATCCAAGCCCCGCACCATCTCTCGGCGACACCTTGAATTTCATAAGCAAGTTATGTCCCCTGGCCCTATAGAAAGATCTATGATTTGGATAGTTACAATATTAGTGGAGAATATTGTTTCCAATAGAAATTATGAATATTTTGTGAAATGTGATGTTTACCTCCACGATATTGGTTGACTTTACATGTTCTTTCATGAAGAGCATGACCGAGTACCTGCATTGCCACAACCCACACAAAGATCGGTACTACAAAGAAATAGGATTATTGGTAACCATTTAATAAGTTAATAGATGATGTAGTTGAAATGGAACTTTAGGATTCCTTGACTTACGTTTATGTTTCCATGTGTAGTCGGTTTCTGGTTCCATCATCCTCTTCTCCCTTTGGTAAGTACAAGCAAGCTTGTGAATAAAATAATTTAAAATTTTACGTTATTCGAGTATATCAAATTAATGTATTTTAATTTGATTGACACTTATACCTGGAAATCAACCTTTGTTCAGTCAAGTTGGTTGGTTTGATACCCCTGACAATGTGTCAAGATTATAAATCCCCTCCATGCGTGGTTTGATAATGATGAGCTACCAATGATTGCTGCTGAAAAATTACACCAGTTAATGAAATAGAAGAGGTTAGAAACTTAAATGTCAAAATAGAAATTGTGGCTTAAATTCCTAGGTAGGGCACAATGTACAACTCAGCTTTCATTTCCTCCATTGTTCTCCAAATAGCTTCAAAAATTCTTTTGGACCTCCTTTTCCTTCCACCCTGTGATCGGTGTCAAGCCTCCCATGTTTGAAGGTCAGAACTGGATGCTCCTTGCATTAGTTTCATACAATTTCTCTCAGAGGTGCCAATTATAATAAGGATATTTACAGAAATGAATCTGAAACAATTAAAATATAAGTAAATATATAATGTTCTATACTCACCCCATCTACACATCCATTTGTGCATTATCAATCCAGGTCATCGAGTGCAAGTTTTTGATCTTATTGTCAAAATCGACCAATTGATATATGCTCACACTGTTGGTATGCTTGACAGTAAAGATCGATGGTTGGAAAACCTGAAAGAACATAAAGTCATCATTATTTATCATTTCCGGTACTGCCGCATTGCAATCAATGATGTACCTCTCCATCAGCAGGCAGTTTGTAAATTATCGCATGTTATGGATCTGCGGGGGAGAAGTTGTAAAAATGGAATTAAATATAACTTGAAATTCTTGATCATATATAAGGAATTGTTATGGTTGTGGTGCTAAAAAGTACATGTTTGGGTGGCTTTCAGATTATTTTTACTCTCGCTGAAGGCCGGTAATTAGTTCTTGAGTGGGATCGCTTTCCTGAAGACGTACAAGTTTTCCCTTGTTACAAATATTCATTAATGTCAATTATCAAATGTAATACTTGTAATTGTATTTTGTGTGAAAATATATTAAAGGTGTAACGATAATATGCCTCTACATTTGTGTTTACCATAAGGTTTTCCTCGTCATCATCTATTTCCTTGTTGGCCTCGTCTTTATCGTTGTCACTTGGGTGTTCATCTCCCCGGCCTATCAAAGAGACTTCCCAATCAACCATGATATCCAAGGCCTCTCCAATGTTATCGACCTAGTGGTTGGCCGAGGGCAATCCCGTCCTAGCATGATATATTGGCTTGCAAACTCTTACGCGAGCTGACAAAGAGGGATCTGTCGCAGCCCATGTGTGACGATGACCTTATTTCCATCAATGTCTTTAATGTACAATTTAACATGCTCACCATACTATTAGACAGTTGAGAAAAATGTAAACTTTTGCATTCAAGATTATAAGATTTGAA
This sequence comes from Rubia tinctorum, assembly GCA_032355605.1. Lineage (NCBI taxonomy): Eukaryota > Viridiplantae > Streptophyta > Magnoliopsida > Gentianales > Rubiaceae > Rubia > Rubia tinctorum. Next base: position 17,432 of record JAULKM010143966.1, on the reverse strand, counting down.
ATTTAATTTAAAGAAAGTACATTTATTTATATAGCCATACCTCTTCATAACCCTCTCCGTGACTGGGATCTCCACCTCGATTTGTAACAACGTTAGAAATGTCATCCATGACCTTCTCGATGAACTTCTTTAGATCGCCAAGCCCTGTCGGGATATTAACAGCGCCTACAGCTGCGATACCCTTGATTAGCTTGTCTAGGTATGCCACCATTGCCTTGATGTCTGGTTGCTTAGTGGATGCTCTCTTCGGTATGCTTGTTTGAGGAATTGCATCTGCACATGTCGCAGGTTAGATGAGGAACAACCACAGATGCGAGTAGGCCAGTTTGAGTCCCTCTATACCTACTGGGGTGATCCTTCTTTTTTGTAGCTTTGATCAAAATGTCCTCACCCTGCTGCAATATCAAGGTCCCTTGTTCCTTCTCCTCGTTCATCCTCAACTTTATTGATATGGAAATGGAAATTTATATACGTAAAATGAAGAAAAAATATATTGAAATGAATTTACGTGCAAGTAATTTATTGATGTTACAATGTCCTTACCAATTAATCAGAACACTTTTGATGTGTAGTCTCTTCCCTTGCCCTTTCCTCGACTCCATGTAAACAAACGATCTGTCCGGCTAGAAATATTTTTGATTGAGTTATTGCTTAATCACCTCTTCATTGAAGCCTTAATTGGACAATTTTTTCCTCTCCTTTTCCCTTAGCTTCCGCTGAGTTTCTCCTGGATTGATCGGTTCCCTCCTTTTCCAATACGGGGGGTGTAATCCTTTGAGACCGATTGATTTATTTCAGCTTCTTGTATCGCCGAAGGAGAGGAATTGGGTAATCCTGAAATGGTCTTAGGATGATAGTATAACAAGTGAGGAGTAAGAGAGTTTTGTAATGTTAATTGTAGATAACAGTACCATGAAATCGGCACTCCGATGACTATGCTCGAACAAGTTCACTCTTCCTCATCCATGCACTTACATCGCTCCCATGGTTTGACATTTGATTTATTCACTCCACTATCCACATAATGTACGTACTTTTTTTTCCACCTTTGTCTTCCAATTCTGATTTTAGTCTCTTGCCTTCTTGAAAACATCCTTCTTCAATATTTTAGTTTGACCCTCAGTCAAATTGTTTTCAATTCTAAAGCTTTCCTGAAATGAAACATATTTATAGAAACACATCAGATGCATGTTTATTGTTGAGGAAGTTAATATGAATGGTACGCAAAGTTTCAAAAGGCTTAATTTTACATTCTTCCACGCCTCTTCCCTCACATCGTCTGGAACGCCGCACTAGTGTTCCCATAATCCAAATTTAATGTGTCGCCAGAATGTATAATTTCTGTACGCAGTCCACTTAGTCAAGTTCTTTGTGCAAACCACGTATTTATCGTTAAACTCAAATGCCACAGGCACCAGATTGTTCTCATTTTCTAGCATGACAGACTGACACGTAGCAGTTTCACGCTGCCTGCACTAATTATTTATTTCGAATTTGTCGAATTCCTCTACCAATTGGTCCAACTTTGGTCAAGTCATTGTCCTCTTTATTCAATTTCCTCCCTTTGTGGGTGCTCTTTGCCTCTCTCTTGGCAACTCGGGGGTTGGGCGCCAACCCCCCTTCTGTCGCATTGTCTGGCTCAACATCCCCCTCATTCCCAGATTCTTCTTTGGAGGTTCTTCCTTGTCTTGCCTCCCTAATTGATCTTCGGGCGCTCCTTTTTCCTCAAACTCTATTTGTAATGAAATATTTTTCAGCGATGATTCTTATTCAGTCACATCTACGTCATCAACGTCAACATCAACTTTTTTCTGTGGTCCAGCATCCTTCCCCTTGGTGGTTAACTTATCCCGTTTAGGCAGAATCTATAACAATAGAGCATAGAAACCCAATTAATCATAGAACCATCCATATTTCCATCACAAAGTAGGCCATTGATATAACAAAAACTACACCATTGATAAATCATGAACAATAAAAATAATGACATTTCAAGTAGACTAACACGACCCTTTTCATCACAATATATGCCATTTGATACAAAAAAAACTACGATGAAGTATGTTGTAGAATTCGTCGATTTACTCCGACCTTGAAAGAGTTTGAAGCAATGAATGATCTAGTAGAAAATGGGGTTTCTTGGACCTCTTATAGCGTGGATGTGTGAGGGTTGATGGAGTTATAATAAGGTAAGGGGATAGTTGAGGAGTTTTGGAAGTTCATTTTGGGGAGTTATGGGTGTTAATTTTTGCAGAAGATGAAGGGAGAAGGGGAGGGGTTAAAACTATCGTGGATTTGAACAGTTTGGGTCCATTTTTTATATGGCTCTTCCTTACGCCGGTAAAATGGAATGATACCAGTGCTAATGTATTTCTAAATTATGTAAAGTTACTTGATTTTGGATAAGTAACTAGCACTGACACTATGACTGTTGCATTTAATGAACATACATGTGCGTATGATGATACAACGCAGCTTCTTAACACTTCTTTAATTATATATTTTTTAATAAATTATTGTAACCTGAGAGCAAAGTGTAATTTTATGACTAAGTACCTAGCATTGATACTAATACTGGTTCCTATGTAATAAATACCGATATAAATTTGAAACTGAAGTTGCGCAAGACTGCTTTAAATTCTTTTTTATTAAATGATCTCTCACATGAGAGTTAGTGTGAAATTTCTTGGCTACGTAACGAGCACCGGTATGAACACTGGTGCCTATTATTACTTTACTGGTGTACTTAATTTCACGCCTTTCTAAAAATGAAAATTTAAATTATTTTCATGTCCCGCCAGAAAATTGAATCCTTACACAATTATTCGTTATGTTTTATATCGCTGTATGCAACATTATGTTGCCTATATTGAATTTTTGGATATTTTTCAATAACCTCCCTCGCAATTATTTTGGATTTATAAATATAAAAATTGATGTTTCAATAGTTTGATTAACCAGGAAGTTGGGTATTTCAGCCTTATTCGAGAAAACATCGGGCCCCAAAAATTAAATTATCATATATTTCCCTAGTATGGTAAAATTACACTATGACCCCAAACATTTCCATTCACCTATCGACTACTAATCCCACGCACCAGAATGGGACCTTATAATACACCATTCTATATAAGCTGAATGCACGATTCCGGAGGGTTAATACGACTTTAGAAACGGTTAATCTATGTTTGTTGCAGTTAGGTCTTGAAAATGTGCGATGCTTTAGAGTAGTTTTCATAACTCCAAAAATTACAAATTATTCTAGCCTTTTATTCAAATTGGAAAATATATGTGTTTCGGTGGTAAAAAATCATAAAGCACTAGTACATAATGTAAAGTAACTTGTAATGGTTTTTTTTGAAGTTACAATGTGTCATTCGAATATCTTATGACATTACTTTAGTCACCGAACCCGAACACTTCCTCAGTCGTGTAATTTGTAAATACATTGGGATGTTTGCAGTACTATCCAGTTCAAGCGGATTTCCATTTCGTTGTACGAATAAACTTTTTACTATTTGTACTTTAGTCCCTCCAAGAATATAGGAAGCGGTAAATTATAAAATTGTCGGGACTAAAATGAAATTCAATTTAAGAATATCATGACCATGCGTTTCCACCCATAACGGGTGTATAGATTGACCTCAAAATTCAACATTGGTTGGTTGTACTATATTCCCAAGAATCGCAATATGGACCCAATATTTAATAAGGCAGCATACATAGCTCCGAATTGAACGATTTTAATTATTCTAACCAAATGTTTTTATTTAATGAATGTTTCATTTACGGTAATGACATGTAAAGAAGCAGTACTATATGTTCTAGAGTTATTTCATATGTTTGTACTGTAATTTTATATGAAAAATTACCCAAAGGGCCAAACATTTCTGAATTACACTCTATACCCCTTAAAAATACACAAAGTATTAGAAATATTTCCGTATTCCTTAGCATGAAATGAAAAATAAATTTATCATGAATAAATTATTTTTAAATAAAGAAGGCATTTTTAGTTTATCTAACGTAATAATACAATACATTCTTACAAAAATTCAAAGGTTCACCGAATAATACATCTACTTCACAAATAGTGACGAGAAAATGGTCCCACTTCACAATTTTTTTGATGATTCATCCCCACCATGGGTACTTGTACCAACATCCACATCCTCTACATCACATTTGCGGTAGGTTGGGAAATCTCCAATGGCTCTCACTGCATCAGGGAATTGATAGCTAAAAACCTTAGCCATATGGTAGCACTATGATCTCTGATACTTGGATTCTTCAATCAAGTTTGGTACAACGACCTCCAAGGTAGCAACTCTTGATTCAAGGGAAGGGAATATTGTTTCAGCACCTTATTTGTAGAAATAATCCAAACAAATATTACCCATTGATTGTCCATAAATGTTGTGGAGATAGTGACTAAAACCCGCTCTTTAACACAGAGACGTGTTGATGCTATAGAAACCCCATCTTATTCTTTTCCACCCTCAAAGTGTTCATGATTTTCTGACAAAGATTCCATTGATGTTTCTTCTGTATTGCATACAAGTGGGTGAGCCTATGTTTGTGGACTTTCGTGTTAATTGTTACTGGGTCTATTCTAGATTCCACAAAGTGATACCGTCCCTTCATTTTTGGAGTCACTGCCTTCTTAGGATTTTTTTCTCCACCTAGGTTTATTCAGCTCATCTATGTCGCCACCTTCCTTAGTTACAACCTTGATGATCTCCTTTTTCAATTGGATCTTCTAAGTAGTATCCATCCCCATCATCGATATGGAATGCGATGAATTTGTCCTCCTCGTGTGGAACATTGGACAGCCAGAACAAGTCATTTATAGTTTTCGATGTAGGTGGCACAATTTTTCCTCTACAATAAACCTCATCGAGGGTCGAGCCGCACCTCAAGTTTCATAAAACTCACTTACGATACCAAGGTTCAATGCATACGGAGTCTTGCATAATTTTTTCCACCCATAGATGCGGATTGTTTCTTTGAATAGAGCTCTCTGGGTGATGACAATGTGCTTTGCATGTTTCTTGTATGACTCTTTCCTCCTCGGGAAAAAACTTACCATATGGGTACTTGCACGTCGATCCAATTATCGGTAATGAAGAGGATGCATGGCATGTTCTTTTAAAAGTGGGTTTAGGTCTCATCTCCTAAAAAAACCATAGAAGCATTTTATCAAACACCTTACATGCAACCCAAAGGAATCTTGAACAAGTACATATATGCTTGAATAAACATTCCAAAGGAACGATACAAATAGATTTAAGAAAGGAGAGGTGATTTACCTTCTTCTAACAGCTCCATTGTTGGTTAATTGTCGGACCTTTAAGGGTAATTTTTGAGAGAGGGAGATAGGTGCTTCCTTGAGAGGTAAACACATTTTATTGTTTACATCAAATGGGTTATAAAGATGCTGAAAACTTATTGCACTGGTATTTTGGACAATGCACCGGTGCCAGTGATACATTGACACAGCTACTTTAAATCACCATTTAATTAACTTCTTGGAACCCAAGAGCAAAATCATTTTTTTGGCTAAGTACCTAGAATCGGTACCTATATCTGTGCCTTTGAATAATACACCGGTTTACATATGTCTCGTACGCAGTTGCCTTAGGCTGCTTTAAGTCCCCATTTAGTAAAATTCTAGGACCAGAGAGCAAAACCAATTTTGTTGGTTAAGTACCTAGCCTTGGTACCTATACCAGTGTTTTTAGGAAAGTTACCGGTGCCTATGAATAAAACAGAAAACATCATCTACTTTTCTACACTGGTAATTTGACTAAAATACCGATTTCCTATGTATAAAATAGAATTAATTCCTTCCATTCTTGTCATTTCATATTCCTTTCCCTTATGATTAACAATCCAATGAAATGTACTAATCAAAAGCATACATTGAGTGTACAGAAGCGCATAACATACATCTTATGGCATTATACAAAGGTAAACATCATACATCGTTGGGTATTATACAAAACAGTGGGAGGAAATATAATTCATTTTGATCTTTTCCTTTTCTAGACATTGGCACCACCCACAATTTCACCACTCTTATCAACCCACAATCCATCGCCATGAGAATATAGTCCTACTACAGCTTCACCGACATCCTCTAAACCTGGAAAAACTGATGGAATTTCAATTGTGATTGGTTGATCAATTACCTCTTAAAAGTAAAAATTCTTCCATGAAGTACCACATGGAACCTCTCACTGGAAGGGTCTTTGAAATTTAAAAAAAACCTATCATGCTTGAGCTGCTAAGTTGAACTTGTCATCTTCGTATCCTACTCGATTCAAGTCCACCAATGTAAAACCCATAGGCTTTTCTAGCACAACACCCAAACCATATTCCACCCTCTACCCACCAGCACGTGAACACAACAACTTAGAACTCTACATAATCCAACTCCCAAATTTCCTCAATTATCCCATAAAATGGCATCACAACAACAAGATGTTTGTCTCTCTTGCTAGCCTGCCATATGGATTCATATTCAATATATACACCGCTGTTTTGCACCGTGCTCTTGTCATCCTTATCCATTAGTGAGAAACAAAAGCCAATGATGTCATAACCTTGGTATCATCTGACGGTGCAGTTCGGTGTCCGTGAAAATGAATTGTAAGAAGTGGGAGCCAGGTACGTTTATTTCCCTCTAACCTTCGATGCTAGATCTAATTGAATACCAAGCTCACAAAAATCGTTCCTCGCATTCAATCTATCATTCGTCATCCCAGGAATGTTAAATAGGGTGCTTATTATACTCTCACAAACATTCTCTTTGATATGCATGACATCGAAACAATATCAAACCTCCAAATTCTCCCATTCCTCACCGACCTTAGATAACTTCTTACCAAGTACTACATTTGATTTTTTTTTTCACCTTGTTGTGAATGAGAACACTATTCAATGGTTTAGGTGCCTTTGTCCTCTCCTTCCCACCAACAAATTGCACTATTTTTTCTCGCAACTTGTGCTTCAATGGGAGATATTTTTGGTAACCCAAATAAACAGTCTTCCGACCATTTTTGAATTGATGGAAATCTGTCGAATCCTTGTAAACAGGACAATCCTTGTGGCCCTTCGCCACATACCCCGAATGGTTACCATATGCGGGAAAATCATTTATGGTACAAAAATCATGGCCTTCATGGTAAACTCCTTTTCACATAAACCATGAAACACTACAGCTCCTATGGACCACAACACTTTCAAATCTTCTATCAAAGGGGCAAGATAAGTATCAATGTCATTTCCAGGCTGTTTAGGCCTAGAAATTATCGGGAGCATCAACACATATTTCCTATTCATGCACAAGTACTAGGGTAGATTGTAAATGGCGAGTATAACCGGCCATGAACTCTGTTTTGAGGACATATTACCAAACGGGTTCATACTATCAGTACACAAAGCCATTCTCAAATTTCTAGGTTGGAAGCAAACTCTGAATACAACTTATCAAAATTCTTCAACTAATATGCATAGGCCAGATGTTGAATCATATCATCATTTTCAAAACCACCCCTATCCATGTACCATGTCAAGCTCTTTGCATCCTTAGCATTCTTAAACAACCTTTTCAGCCTAGGAATAATTAGAGGTACCATATAAATTTAGCAGGCTCCTACTTTCTCACTGACACAACATGCTCTCCATCGACAACCATATTTATAATTTTCTTATAACGAGACAGATTAAATACGGGGCAAGAAATCTTATCTTTTAAGTCACCCCTATACAAGACACAATCGTTCGGACAAGCATGTATCTTTTCATACTCCATTCCCATGACACAAATTTCTCTTAGCCTCATAAATGTTGTCCGGTAAACCATTACTAGCAGGAAGGTTCTCATTCAAAAACTTAAAAAATTTATTCATGCTAGTATCGCTCCATGAACTAACACATTTTAAATTAAATCACTCCATCAAACATGACATGACTGTGTCTTTCTTCCTACAGCCGAGATACAATAGCTATCCTTCTCACTTAAAAAGTTATCCAAAACCTCGGACCTCCCTATAAATTCATCAACTACCGCCTCACACATGTTATCCAAGTATACATATTCAACACTCTCCCTCACTACTAACTACCACCTCTGTGGGTGATTTTTCCCCATGAAACGTCTACACCATATAATCTTTTGCAAACCCCTTGCTGTACAAATGAATTCTCGACATGTGCTTATTGTCAGTACGATTTCAATTTTTACAATCACAACAAGGACATAATATTCGCTTCTCACGACTAAAAAATCCGCTCCAAAAACTCATCTACAAAACCAATATATTCTTTGCTCACCTTATTAACATTGACATACACATGCTTATGCCTCTCGATAGCATGACAACTATACACATAAATAAATGTGCAACAATCAAAGTTCTACACAATTTACAATCCTATGATAGGGCATAATTTTTATCATGCGAGATAAATGCACCATATATACCATTAAACATTACAGTTAGCACATTCAAAACATGTCCTGCATTATGAAAATCATAACTATAGCATTAACTACCTCAACCTTAAAAATACATCAAAAACTAATATCAACACTTCTACCACAACGACATTAACATGATCAAACACATAAGATATACGTCTACAAGCCAAAACCAACACTATCCATCATTAATAGCAATCGATATATTTAAAAAAGTACCTTTTTGAGACTCCATAGTTGAGCATTCAATGTTTTCATCCACCCAAAAAATCCACCAATGAACTCATCAAACCCGAAACACCACTTTTTACCCTCCAAGAAAAAGGTGGTAGATGAGCATTAAATGCACAACTTATACTTGTATTCAACCAAAAAACTGGTGCTATAGATGTTTTTCAAACAAAAAATCTAGGATGAATACCGGTACATAGTCCTACACAGGAAAATTATCCAAAGTACCAGTGCCATTAAATTTTTTTCATTAAGTTAAACCTTTACTTATATTGGTGACTTGCATCACACATAGTACTGGTGCTGGTAAAATTAATCATTCTCATTTTTTAATAACACATGCACTAACACCGTATCCTACACATAATACCGGTGCTAAAACTATTTTTCTTACCCACTTTTTTAATAACATAGGCACTGGTATCTTGTCCTACACAAATTACCTGTACTGATAAATTTGTCATTACCATTTTTTTAATAACATAGGCACCGGTACGATTATGAACCAGTGCATGGAATATTTTTTTGGCTCCATTTTCTTATATTAGAACCGGTAATGTACACCGGTATCTTTGGTCCTGGTGCTTCTTCGGAATTCCCAAAATTTTATGTATCCACACACTGTTCCAAGCACCGATATAATACTTACCAATGTTCTAGTTTACAAAGGCATCTGTATTTTCCTAAATACCTGTTACTACTGGTGCATATGACTAAACTTACACTGGTATTACTTCCAAGGTATTTTATACCAGTGCCTATATACCTTTTTTCCTAGTAGTGTTGTAAAGAATTTAAGAAACTCTTTGTGATGTATATTGTTTGTAACTTTTTGAGTCCTGAAGATGGGGTCATTTGTTGACTATAAGCTGGTTAGGATTTTGGAGGATGTTAGACAGATTAAGAAATTAGATTGGTGTGGGTATGTGTTGAAACAATTGTGCGAGGTCGTGGGTAGGTATAATTCAAGTTCTTACACGGTAGTGAATGCTTGTGTGGTTATGCATTTGATGTTCTACTTGTATAGGTTTCAGTTTCAAGGAAAACTAGACCGCGCCATTGTTCTTTGGATTCAACAGTGGGACACCAAGACTTTGATTGACAGGTGTATGAATATGGGTCAGACATGTTATGATTCAAGTATTGTGACTAAGAAATCATTCCATTGACTTCTATATGTAAGGTTGTGGGTTCTGGTGCTGGTACAATGTCGAGGGAGAGAACAAGTGTGGGTGTTGATAAATCTAGTACAAGTTTGCATTGTTTCTCTTTTCAGATTCCTGAATACTTGCTCACTGATGAATCCATCACAAAGAAAGGAGGCTCCATACGTATTTTTCTCCCAAATGTGCTATTTTAGATATTAATGTTGATGTTCTAGGTACTGCTTTTGATGTTTTATGTTAAGCTACACGTGATGATAGTTTTGTTTATGTGATATTTTAATTTTAGTGGTTGATGCTTGGAATTTTGTTTGTGGTTTTTATATGCTTTTATTTTGTCATTAATGTGAATTGTGTTGTTTTTGTAATTTAATAACTTATATTGACATTTCATTTTTTCATATTGATGTTTTTATACAATTTTTTATGTTTATATGTTTTAGTTAGTGGTGTTATATTGTGTTATTTTGATGTTTTATTTTTAGAGGTTGACATTTTGATATTATTTGTGATGTTTTAATGCTTAAGTTTAAAATTATTTTTTTGATTTTCGAGTTTCCTGTTTGTGGCTTACTTGTCATGCTGCTCATAGGTTCAATAGGAATGTTAAGATTGTGATGATGGAATTTGTGTCTGATTGGGACAAAGGTGTTGTGCAAAATATAGAAGCTACTATTACTTAGTTGTATCCTATCAGTTCATAGGATTTCTTTGATAATACATAGCTGCATTACGCTATTGATGAGATAATTAAGAGTGTGTTGAAGATTCGTGCTCCAGTTTCTGTATCTTTGAAGAAAGGACCAGAGCCTACATTTTGATCATTGTGTAGATCGAGTAGGAGAGCTATCATCTTCAAAAATACCAGGACAAGGCAAGGGAAAGGATGCTACTAAATCTAAGAAGGCAGTTGGAAAGGGAAATAAGTCTAGGAAAAAATAGGATTTGATTTGTGAATGAACATTATTTTTTACTCTGATGTTTATGTATTTTTGAATTATTTGTTAGTGTTAATGCATTGGATGATTAAGTAGTTTGATGATTTGATCAGGTTGAATTTGGATGTTTAAGTTATTATTTTAAAGATGTGGATGTTGAACCTTTTCGTGATGAAAGATGTATAATTCTTTGACAATTGTGGTGTCCGACGTTTTCAAAGGCATACGTAGACATTTTTGAGTGTGAACATTTTAGAAATTCATGTGATTTTCAGTTTATAGTGGCTGATGTTTTAAACTATGAAAATATTGTTACGATGTTGAGCTTTATAAAAAAGAATAGTAAAATTTGAATTTTCTAAGTGTATACAGTGATGGTATTTTGAATTCATTTGATGTTGAGTTACCATTGATTGATGTTTCTTATCTTGAATAAGTTATTAGAATTACTTGTTCCGTAATATACATAAAGTCATGTGAATAATATTATAGTATATTAAACTCTTCATGTAAAAGTAAGAAGAACATCCATACGTATTTGTAAAATATCATACGAAAAAATGAATCATTGTAGGTAATAGAGTAACATCGTAAAACGACAGAAAATAATGATAATCTTCAAACATGTTGGCTTAAGATCAACTGAGCATTTGGATTTTTGGAACCAAATTCCTTTCTCATTGGTTTTTTCTTTCAATTTTATATTTCCCTCTTGTACTTTTTGCTTTTGTTTTTGGTGGTTTTAGGATTTCAGGAGCTGTCATTGTTGATGTATCCCTTGCACTATTTTTTGTTGAATGTTCTTGTGAATCCTTGAAACATCATAATGATTAAAACATAGTGACGTTAGGTTAAAACATCATGTCATATATTTGTAACATCAAATAGGATAGAAGTAACATCACATCATGTTTGCTGCAAATTGTAATCCTGGTCACGCTCAGTCAATTTCTACCATCATGCTATCACTACTGGAAAATGATTTATTAAAGGCAGCATTAGAAGGGGGTTACAATAGAACCGCCTTTAATTGATTGCCACAATGGAACCTAATGGCTTCGCTTCTATCCACTTCGTGAAGTAATCGATTGCCACAATTAGAAACTTTGCATTATCAGCTCATTTGGGGAAATTTTTCACCAAGTCGATTCCCCATTTATCAAATGGCCAGGCTCCATCTATCCCTGCTAAAGTGGTCTGTGGCTTATACTATACTGACGTGTTAATTTGGCAGCTTCTGCACTTTAGCACAAAGTTGTGTACATCATTGAACATGGTTGGTCAATAGTATTCTGCTCGAATTATCTTCTTCGCAATTGTTCGAGATCCTTGATGCGTCCTGCATAATCCCTCAAGAACTTCTTTCATGATTTTGATTCCTTGGGGAGGTCCCACACAATTTATCCATAGGGATAGGAACCTTTTTTTTGTATAGGATTCCTCCCTCATAAACATAGTTGTGAGATCGTAATTCCAACTTTTTGGCCTTTATCTTGTCTTCTGGAAATTTTCTCATTTTTAAGTAGTCCTTTAACGGTGTCATGTAGTTCATTTCCTATATCTGGACCATTGACACAATTGTTGTGGTTGTACTTCTGATCAGTATGACTTCTACATTCACATCGTTCTTCCCTGGCAAGAATCAAAACCAGCTCTCGCTAATTAGTTGAGGCATCTCCCTTGGTATTTTCGCTCCTTGGTACATGTTGAATGTCAAAGTATTCTAGTTGGCCTATGATCTAGCGAGCTCTTCTTAAATACTTTATCAACTGCTTCTCTCGCACCTCATATTCTTCACGCACTTACTGGACTACTATTTGCTAATCGTTAAAGCACTTAACACTCTTGACCTTCATCCTGATTGTGAGTTCTAATTAGCATATTAGTGCTTTGTATTTGTCTTCATTTTGGGTGAGTGGAAAATCGAAATGAAGCAAATATATGTGCTCTCCATCATCTGGATTTACCAATAGCAATCCTGCACCGCAACCTTTTTTGTTGGACACCTCATTAAAGAACAGTTTCCATGCGATGTCTTCCCACTTTGATTTCCCTCTGTTTATTCCAATATTTTTTGGTGTGCATTCCTTTTGTGCATCTACGGTTTTCATTTCTGCAATAAAATCTGCAAAGGCTTGCGCCTTATTGCAGTTCCCTGCTAAATCTGGATCTCGTACTATCCCAATTAAAGAGCCCATTTAGTCATTGTTCTGGATAATTTCGGCTTGCTCATAATGTTTTTGATTGGGTAATCAGTATACACAACTATGTTATGACTTTGAAAATAACTTTGTTGTTCTCTTGCTGAGCAAACTAATGCGAGAGTTAACCTTTCAATGGGTAAGTACGAAATTTCTGCACTTTGCAGTATCCTACTGATGTAGTATACCGACACCTGCATTTTCCCTTCCTGGCGCACAAAGACCGAACTCGCTGCTTTTGTTGAAATTTCCAAGTACAAGTATAGAGTCTCTCCTGGTATTGGTGACTTCAGTGTCACCAGCTCTATAAGCTGTTCTTTTAACAATTCATATGCTTTCTGACAATCTTCATTCCATTCAAATTTCTTTTCTTTTTTCAGAATGTCAAACAGTGGGAAGTGTTTTTTCGCATGTTTGGAGGCGAACCTTCTAAGTACTGCTAGTGATCCCATCAACATCTGTAGTTATTTGATTGTTGACGGTTGATGGAGAATGACTATTGCTTGTATATTCTCCAGATTAGATTCAATTTCTTTGGAGGATAGTTTATATCTTAAAATTTCCCTGTGCCCACTCCTATTATGCATTTCTTAAGGTCGAGTTTCATGCCAATTGTACTTGGCGTATCTAGGGTCTCCCAAAATCTTGCGCAAACTGACAATACCCATTGGCTTTTAATCACCATGTCGTCAACATATGCTTCAACATTTTATCCTATTTGATTGCTAAATACAGTGTCGACTACTTGTTGATATGTTGCTCCAGCATTCTTTAGACCGAATGGCATCTTCACATAGCAAAACACTCCAAAGCTTGTTATGAAAGCTGTATTTTTTGCATCTCATGGGTGCATCAGTATTTAGTGGTATCCCTTGTACGCATCCAAGAATTCTAGGACTTTGTATCCTAATATCGCTTCCATGAACTAGTTGACTTTCGGTAAAGGATAACAATTTTTTGGGCATGCCTTGTTAAGATCAGTGAAGTCTATACACATCCTTCATCCTGCATCAACCTTTTTTTCACCATCACTGGGTTTCCTAACCACTTCGGGTAAATCACTTCCTTCAGAATATCGTCATGAAGCAATGCTCTAACTTTCTCTTGGATTACTTTCTATCTTTTGCTAGCAAAGCTTTGTTGCTTTTACTTAACCGGCTAGATCGAATCATTGATATTTAGAGAGTGGGTAGAAATTTCAGGATTGACTCCTCCCATGTTCTCTACAATCCATGCAAATGTATCTTTGTGGCTTCCCGGGATTTATGCCACTTTTTCTTTCACTCTGGTTGGAAGATATTTTCCTATCTTGACGTACTTTGAAGTGTCTAAGTCATCCAAAATGACAACTTCAGTTTCTTCTTCGAGGTCTAGTTGAGATTCTCATTACTTGAGTAAGCCATTATTCGAGATTGTATTGATAATTTTTGTTTCTTCAACATTTCTTACCACTTTCATTGGGATAACCATGCACTGCCTAGCTGTTTGCTGTATCCCTATTATCATTGCAATTCCTGCTGGAGTCGGGAACTTCATCACTAAGTAATATAGGGACCACATCGCTTTCGATGTATTCATCCATGGCCTACCAATAATGGCCGTAAATGGGCTTTGTTCGTCCATGACAACAAAGTTGCACATGATAGTGAAATTTTTGTCTTTCTCACCTATGGTAACAGGCAACTGCATGTTACCAAAGGTGTTTCTACTCGTACTATAAAGCCTACGAGAGAGGATGTAAAATTCTTCAAAATAGTTCATCTGAATCATAGTTTTTCAAAACAATCGATGAATAGGATTTCAACTGCACTCCCGTAGTCTACAAATACACTGTGAACTGTGGCATTTCCAATTTTAGAAACAATGACCATCGGGTCATTATGAGGAGAAGCATTGGGAACCACATCCTCTTCGCTAAATGTTATTGTCTCATTAGAAGGGAGTCTCCTATCACTAGGCTCTTGTGGCGGAAAACATCTAGCCTTGGATTTCGAGGCGTTGTTAGACAGAGATTCGGTTGATCCATGGATCAATAAGATTAATTTTTCTGGGGCATCATTGGTCAGGTCCTCTTCATAATCCACTGCCGCCTTCATTTTCTAATTTCTGCTCTACGTATTCTTTGTGCCCTAGTTTTTTTCCATGCAGGTTCCCGCTTTGTTGGCATTGCTGTACCAGTTATCTCCATCTTCCTTTCTATATTGGCTCAAGTTTCCATTTCTCAAATTCTCCTATATTTTCCTTCTTAAGTCTCTGTAGTATTCGATGTCTTGTTTATGGTCCTTTTGAGTGGCATAATAGTACTCCCTAGACCGCTTTTCCGGTGGTGCTATCATTGGCATAGGTTCATGAAGCAGCTCTCTGTTCGCCTGCCAAATCTTCTTTCGTGACTTAGTCAAAGGGGTTTATGGAAATGGTGTCATTTGTGCCCCCTATTCTTTTACTTTGAAAGGGATATTCCCTTTTCCTTTTTTTTTTCAAAACCTCTCTGTGGATCTTCCATTATTTTTTTACCTCACTCACGCTCTATCTTGCAGTTGTTTGCTTCTTCAGTCTGTATATACTTTTCAACCATTTTCTGCAATTCTTGTGGATTTTCAGGCATGTTTTTTGTGAGTTCCTTGTAAAATTCTTCTGATCGCATGCCACCTATGAATGCACCTAGTGACGATTGAAACGATAGATCACGAACTTGTAAAATTTCGATAACTAATCTATTGTGGTAATCTATAAGGCTTTCATCACTTCGCTGAGCTATGTTGTCTAGGTCCGCTATTGTTTTGGTAAACCTCTGCTTCTAATAGAAGCTTCCCCAAAACAACGCTGATAATTGTGCCCAGGAATGGAATCTTCCACTTGGCAAGTCATAACACCATGAGGTCGCTGTTCCAGATAAGAAAATAGGAAAAGCTTTGCAGACTAGCTCAATCTCCGCATAGCGAAATCACATACTATTGCGATAGGAATGTAAGAATTCCTTGGGGTCTATTATCCCATCATAAATTTTCACATGCAACGGTAGCTTGAAATATTTTGACACTTTGAAATTGCGAATATGCGGTGCTCACGTTGACGGGTCAGTATCACCATCTGCCACTATATCCCTTAATTCTTTTTGTAGGTAAGGCTCTCATGCCCTTGAATTACTTTTTTTTATTTCTCTTTAGGGATTTTGGCTTGATTGTGTCTAGGATTTGGTTATACAAATGCTCCATGTTCGCTTCTAAGAAGACTGTGAAAGCTCTACTCTCATTTTCCTGATTTACATTAGGAGATTCAGCTTCTTCGTCATCATCATCAGTGTCTTCTTTGCTATGCCCCCATTCTTTACTGGAAACATATTCTTGGTCTTGACTGAAATACATATTCTTGTTATGCACATTTGTTCATTCTTGTGTATGATTTTGGCTTCTTTTTCTTCTAGTGAAAACCATGTTTTATCGTGAAGGGAATAAGGGACTTCAAAAAAGAAAATTTTTCTGTCCCCACAAACGGCACCAATGGTATCGTATTCTAGGCCAGGAAAAATGGTTGATATTCATTGTGCAGTCAATGTGATCTTGTAAGAAAGGTTCCAGATGTGATTCTGGGGAAAAAGCTACGACGATCAAGTTAGTTCCTTCCTTAAGAGAATTGGTATTTCTGAGTTTAGTGTCACCTACTTGAGCCAGTGTTGCTCTCCTTGTAATTATAATGGACTATAGTCATGGCTCCGTATTACTAGGGTTCAAGATCGTGGATTGCTATAAACTTGGTTCATGGCTGAGTTTTAAACATGGCTTCTGCCTTTCTCGGTTCGTGGCTTATTCCATTTTGGACATGACTTTGCCTTTATCGGTTCGTGGTTGAGTGTTCTTCGGCTATCTCCGTGTTTATCAATTCGTGGCTGAACCTTGGGTTAGGCCTAAAGGCCAAAAACCACTGGCTCATGGGCTATATATATACCAATTGCATACTAAATTTAATTAACATATGTTATTTTATATTATATTTTCTTATATTTTCACATCCAAATACACATTATTATTATTTTTAACTTATAAGTACCCTACCTATAACCTTTCCTTATACTTCCTCATTTTATTATATCATATTCTTCATTTGTTTTTGTCTTTGCGAAGAATAGCCATCATTTTTTCATGCAACAGAGCAGCTCATCACCTTTGCTTCCTATTTGGGAGGTCGTCATCATACCTCTAAAATATACAATTCATAGCGCTAAAATGATTCCTAAATAAAATTAAGTAGGTAGTGGCAAATCGGGGTTGTCAACGAAGAAGAGGAGTTTTCATAAGGGTTTATGCATATAAGGGTGGATAATAGAACATATATATAAGAAATTAAAGTGGGGGGGGGGGGGGGGGGGTGTTTGGTTTTGTTTTTTTTTATGAAAGTAAAAAAAAACAAAAAAAGC
>JAULKM010143940.1:0-17962 GCA_032355605.1 Rubia tinctorum | reverse complement strand
GGGTTATATTTGCACTTTTGAAAACATGAAGGTTATATCTGCACTTTCGTCAATTATGTAGGGTTATATCTGCACTTGTCTCTAGATTTTAACATGCAAAAGCAGCTTGAAGTCCTTTGACATCTTGAAATCGTGAAGATGTTGTGCCAACGGTGATTTATCTGCATCGTCGTCTACCACTATATCCCTTAACTCATCCTCATACTTAAGGCTCTCATGCTTTTGACTTGTTTTTCTAACTTATTTTCTGAGATTTCGGCTTGAGAGTGGTTAAGAATTGATTTACAGGTTTTCTCTTTTCGCTTCCAAGAATGTTGCGAACGCCCTCCTCTACCTTTCTTGATTTGTGTTAGGAGATTCTGTTTCCTCTTCATCATCCTCCGTATCTTCTTTACTGTGTTTCCATTCTCTACTGGGGACATATGGTTGATCTTGGCTGGGATACATGCTTATTGCAAGAAGCTGTTTGTTCTTGTGTATGATCATTTTTACTTTTCTCACTACTGGTGAACACCATTGTTTACTTTGAAAGGAATGAAGGACTAAAAATAATAATTCGTCCCCACAGTTGGCGCCAAATGATGTGGTATCCCTGATCAAGCAAAGTAACAGTTGTTCATCGTAAAATGTCTCTCCCTGCAAAACAGATCCCGGAAGTGATTCCGGGGAAAATACTCTGAAGATCAAGTCAGTACTTTTCCTTGAGAGAACTAGAATTTCCCAGTTTTGTCTCACTTAGCCGAAGCAGTGTTTCTCTCCTTGTATTTATGGGCGATTGTAGTCGTGACTCTACTTTACTAGGATTTAAGATCGTGGGTTGCATCGTGGTTGAATCGTGGTCACTATAATCTCAGTTCGTGGCTAAGTGTTAGTCGTGATTCAGTCTTTCTTGGTTCATGGCTGAGTCTTCTTGGACATGGTTCCGCCTTTATCAGTTCGTGGTTGACATGAACATTGAGCTGAATCTTTGTATATTCCATCTTCATTTATATTTGGTCGAACATTGGGTTAGGCCTAAAGGCCAGCAGCCTCTACCTTATAGGTTAGGTATACACCAATGTGCAATGAGAGTCTTTTGGACTCTCACATACATATAAAGTCTCTTATTTACTACAATGGGGGGCTTTTGGATTCATCATCTATCCCACATAGATGAGGTGGCGAGAGGAAGTCTTCTTGGGAGAAGACTCTCAAAAGACATGGGGTCCATTCAATGTGGCATGTGGATCCCATAATTATTTATAGTTAGGTTAGATATACTCCCTTTGTTCAAACAAAAATGACACATTTACTTTTAACGGTCTCCAATAATTATGTTTGACCATGAATATCTCAATCTACAGGTAATAACTCCATATAAAAAAATGATATTTAGAAAATTGATATTAAAATGATTCTAACAACGTCTCACATGATATTTTATTACATATATTAATTTATATTTAAAGTCAAAATTTATAAAATTTGGCTTGCAAAGAGTAAATGTGCCATTTTTGGTGGGACATGATAGTACTTTTCTTTTGTTGATTTTTATTTTAAAATCATTGCTCCTTTTCTATACTATAACTGTGAATCTACATTTTTTAAGTAAGAATATTTTCTTCAATAATGTTATTTCTTTTTTATCTATTTATAGAGTCTAATATTTACTATTTTTAATACACGAATCATTCTAAAATAAATTTTTACTTCTTACATTTCATATTTCTTCAACCATACTTTTTAATATAATTTAACTTTGCTTACATTATTTATAATTATATTATTTTGATACATAAATAAATAAATAAATAAATAAATAATATATATATACACACTGTTAACATTATTTATTACATAACTAATGTAGATTTAGCATTAATGTATTATTGTGGATTCAAAAATAAATTTACATAATTCAACTTTAAAATTAAATATATTAAACATATTATTTAGATAGTTAAAGTTAATTTATTTCTATTTTAATAATTAATCTACAAATATAATTGGTGAAATGAAAAAGGGAAAAATAGTGGATATGTGGAAGAGACTGTATAATGTGAACGTGACTGAATGATTATAGAATTTGAGGCCGTTGAAAAAAGAGAGAGTGTAAAAGTTTTATATTGATGGCTCTGTTTGGTATAGCTGAGTTTATAAGAAAAGCTAGATTCTGCTTCTCTGTGAGAATAAGCTGCTGAAAAGCAAATCACTTGTAGTGTTTGGTAAAATTAGCTTATAAGTGTTTTTTAATGTTAAAAGCAGTTGATGTGTTTGGTAAATTTAAAAGTAAAAGTGCTTTTAATTTGCAAAATGACAATTTTAGACATGTTTTTAGAATTTCTAAAATGGTTAAAAATCAAACAAAATCAATCAAACATGTAAAAGAATGGTTGAGAAAATTAGTTTTGACCAACTCTAGTGCCCCTAACTTATCTAGTTTACAACTTGAAATGTGTTTTAAGATTTTGAGCTTCCAGTTCTTTTTTCATCAGAAACTTCCAGTTTGAATTCATTAATCCAATTAAAGAATTTGGTTCTGGATTTTTGCTTCCAGTATGTTTTAAGACTTGAGCAAGAAAGCATGTATCCATTAAGGCTTGTGCACAATTTACGTTGCATGCAAAAGAATTGAAAGCAAAAGACATGCTTTCAAACCAATCATAGAATGAGACTGGAAAAGCATGGTTCCATGAAACCAAAATAGAGCGACTGGTAAAAAAACTGGAAGCTAATATCAATCTGTCAACTCTACCTCAGCTTCAAACGAAACCCCCATTATCCTCGTCTACTGTTAAATTAAGTCCAAAAGAAGATGAAAAAAATAGATATTTTTGGATGTGGTGGGAGTAATCTTTGTCAAAGCATCAACCACTGCAATTGAACATGTATGATTTTAACTTGTCAGTATATTTTGAAACAGTTTGTTGCGCTTGTAACAACAGCCAAGTGAAGAGAAATATCTGTTTCTAACTTTACTTTGAATTGAAGTGTACCAGTTTGATTGATGAATAAAAACTATTTTTCCATCCAATTTCAGGTCAAGATAGGGCGTACTCTTCTGGAAACAAGGCATTAGATCTATGCTTGATCCATCATCATCGCTTACCATCAGACGACGCATGCTTGACAATGTGAATAACACAAGAGTCAGAATTCTGAGAAGAGTCATCAGAGAGAGGAGATCCAAGCATAACACCAGGGGCAGCTAAAGGACTGTTGGTGGATATCCTTCCATCCTGTGCTACTGACTCGGCAGCTTCCCCTACTCTATGCAAAGAAGCAGAAGTGGATGGAACAATGATAGGAATGTTAACCTTAACCTCCCCTTTTCCTCTCTCCTTCCATGATCTATCGAGATACTCAAATAGCACTGATTCAGTTACAAAGACAGGTTTCTCATTCTCTTCCCAGTTTCCACAAAACACCTCCTACACTCGGCATTACAACATTCGATATTATGTTTTAGACTAGTTACTGCATTTTTTCATGACTGAGTAAATTGAACCTAATATCCCTCAACAATCAATGTATGAACCAACAACTTCCTTTTTTATTCTCAATTTCAGAAGCCAAGTTGTTAATACCAGAATTTGTAGTATGCTTACAAGTGATCCACACTAGTCCAATAAGCACCTGAACCTACAAGATAGGCAGACTAAGGTCAGTCCAATATGCACCAGTCCAATGTGCCTGCTCCGACGCTCCGGTTAGCCATTGTTGTCATGTATAAGCGTATCAAGGTGAATAGTGATGTGAAAGTAAGTCTTGCCCTCGTGTCTGATTATTCCCCTCGTTATATGGTGTTTGGTGGCTGATGGGACTGGAGCCGTCCCATCAAGCTCACCAAACCCCCTTGTTTGTCTGCATCACACCTCTGGACCTAAAGGCCTTTACTTTTCCTTTCCTTGTAACTGGGCCGTCAGACCCATACGTTATCAAGTCCCCTCAGCCTATGACCAGGTTGATTGAGTCGATCCAGGGAAATGGGCTGAGTTCGGACCTGAATCCTTTCCGGTTATCCATGCTTGAGTTCCCCAGGGAGAAGGTAGCATCCCTGGGCCTGCTTCCTGACTATTCCTCTTTTCCTTCCCTTTTTTGGGGAATATTTGGAGGTTTTTTGGATCTCAAAACTGCCCATGGGCACACGATCATTCTTTCACTAATGCGCCATTCAACGGTTACGCTAGTTATCTGAATGTTTGCCACGTGTCCTCTTCTGACAATTTTTGCATGCTGACTTCTGAACTTTTGCCCTCTCCATCGGCGGTTATCATTATTCCTTTGTCGTCCTGTCTCCTGAGGAATTTATTTCCCCCAACAGCCCTCACATTTCCTTTCTTTTCCTAACTTATTCATATTCTTCATCATTTTCTTTCTCCATTCTTTCCTCTTGCTTCTATCTGCTCTCTAAAACAATCTTGTTCTGACTTTCCTTTCCCGACGGCCTCTAATTCCTCTCTAGGTATCCTCTCTACTTCCTCTATCTTTCTTCCTTTTCTCGCTTTATTCCTCTCGCCACCATGGTTTCTACTGTTGGCCCTCTGAAAGTGGATTCATATTGTGATACGACTAACCTTGAGTTTAGGGCATCCTTTGGAGTTATTGAGGCCGCCTTAAATGCTAAAGAAATAATTTTCCATAACATTCATGATCACTTTTTGGTGCCCGGTGCCGGTCAGACGGTGCTAGACATGCTTGTTGGCATGGTCTCCGTCTACCTTGAGACCTTTGAAAATTGCCGCCTTCGATTGCCCCTTTCCTCTTTCTTTCAAGCCGACATGGCATTCTATAAGTTGGAACTAACTGATCTCTCCTCTAACTCTATTCATGTCCTCCTGGGCTTTGAAATCCTGTGTTGCCTCCTTTATATTGAGCCCTCAGTCATTCTGTTTCACGTTTTCTGCCCTCGGCCAGGATGCCCCCTGACTGGACTTTTCTGAAATTTTGGCAAGATGGGATCAAATTGCTAACCAACCTCCCCACTCATGTTGAGTGGAAATGGCGGTTCATCTTCATGGATGAGGATTTGGTGATCTATCCCAATAGCCCGGAAAAGAGGTGGGGGTCCTGCCCTAGGACTGCTGAGATGGCCATCCTACAACCCTTCATTTCTCACCTTGATATCGTGAGGGTGAGATGCAACCACATCCTACGGGTTCTACCCTCCACGATGGCGACTTGCATATTTCCACTACTACATTTCTCCCGATGAAGGTCCTGCTGATATGAGTGGTATAGGTTCACTGTTTCTTTTTCATCCATTAACTTGGGATGTTGATTTTGTTTTCCTTTACAAGATTTTAACTTGTTTTAACCTTTTTCCCATCTCCTTTTGCAAAGATGTCTGTGGTTGCATTTTCCGAGTGTCTATCTAGGCTTCCCCGCAGGGCTGGAAGTAATCGTACGACCTCCCAGGTTGAGGATACGGTTGGGGTCGTGGGTCAGAAGGTCAAGGCCATCAATGTCTCCGACACCGAGGTCTCAGAAGAGGAGCATGTTCTAAAGAGATCTCATCGCAAGTCTGGGAGATGGGTTGAGGAAAGTGGGGTTGGCCCCAATCGGGCTTCCTTCGATGTGATTCACGAAGAGGTCTTGGAGACCCCAACCTCCGAGCAACAAGGGCTCGCCCTGAGCACTCGTCCTGTTCAAGCAGTTCCCTTATCCCCCCTTTCATGCATGGCTACTCTGCTCGAGGTTCAGTTCCATGTCCTTTGCATAGTGCAGTGGCTCAGACAGAGTTCATCTCCTGGGCCCTGCCTCTTCCTCACTTCAACACCTGGTTGAGGGAACGATCCTTGAATGTCGCTGGGTCTAACTCCCTTGCTGACCCGTCGTCCGCAGCTATCTTCGAGGTATCCTCTCTGTTTTTATTAGCCATTTGCTTTTTATTTTTTTGGTTCTCTTTCTTACTCCATTTTCCATTTCCAACATCTCTGCTCCACCAGGGCTATGCAGGAAGAGCTCGAGATCTTGCAGGCAGAGAACAACGAGTTTCAATGTGTCCTGGCCTCCCTGAAAGCCAAGGCTCGATGTGTTCCTGGGTTAGAGAAAGACCTCGAGCTAGAGAAGGGGGTCAGTGGCTTTCTGCAGAGCTCCATGACTCACACCGAAGCCAAAGTCGCCGAGTTGCAGATTTCCATGATTGGGCCTTCACCTTCCATTTCCTGAGCCTCTATTCTCGCGTGGTGCGGATTACTAAGGCCTTCGAATTGCTAAGTTGCGCCTTGATGAGAGCTATTGACTTTTACTCTTGGACTTAAGATGAAGACCAGATGCGGGTTGGCATTAGTAATGCTTTTGTTCCTTTTCGTGAATACAACTTTACTGAGTACATCTTCCAACTGCATCCGAGCATGTCATTGACTGAGCTTGATAGTTGGGCCCTTGACAGTATTTTTGCTAAAATTGATACACACTCTACTAGAGGGCCTCATCAACCTATTGATAATGCTGGAGTGCCTGCGGGGGATGAAGTTCAGGTTGCTGATGGTGCCGAGACTGCTGATGGAGGTAAAGCTCCAGTTGTTGGGGAGAATAAAGATGAGACTGTTGTTAAGGAGCCTTAAAGTCTTTTTCTTGTGTATTTCGTGTGTTCCCCTGTTGAGGGGTGAAACAATATGTTTTTTTTTTCTGTTTTAGGGTGTGGTTTCCCCCTTTTGGCTGATGAACTTTGCAGCTGTTAGGCTCCCTACTTTCCTTAATTAATGTTAATTAACTTTGGTCACCTCTTTCGCCTTAGGTCTACTTTTGGTGGCCATGGCTCATCTCCTGCCCTTTCGAAGTGTTGTTTTCTTTTTGACACTGTTTTCTTG
This sequence comes from Rubia tinctorum, assembly GCA_032355605.1. Classification (NCBI taxonomy): domain Eukaryota; kingdom Viridiplantae; phylum Streptophyta; class Magnoliopsida; order Gentianales; family Rubiaceae; genus Rubia; species Rubia tinctorum. Next base: position 11,168 of record JAULKM010143940.1, on the reverse strand, counting down.
TCTGTCTTTCAAATTCAGGAATGTTTCCTTGAGATACTTCTTAACAATTCCTTATTTTCTTTTCCTTCCCTTGTCTTTTGGTATTCGACATGCAGTTGCGGTGGCTATTGGGGCCAGCGCTGCAAATTTAACCTGGATCAAGCTCATTATTCGACGGCTATGGTTGTGACCAGAGCTTCATTTATTTTGCCAATTTTTAATCCGGCTTGCAATTGCGCCGACTGTTGGGGCCAGTGCTGCAACTTTAGCCTAGACCAGGCTCATTTCTCGATGGTTGTGCTTGTGGCTGGAGCTTCATTTCCATTTGAGATGCTTTCTGCAATTTCTCTGATTGTTGGGGCCAGCGCTGCAACTTTAGCCTGGATCAGGCTCATTTCTTGATGGCTATGGTTGTTGCCGGAGCTTCATTTACTTAGCCCATTTGAGATCCGGCATGCAATTGCGCTGGTAATTGGGATCAGCACTGCAAATTTAGTCTGGACCGGGCTCATTTGTTGACAACTATGGTTGTGGTCGGAGCTTCATTTCCTTTGCCCATTTAAGATCCATCCTATAATTACGCTAGCTATTAGGGCCAGCGCTGCAACTTTAGCCTAGATCAGACTCATTTTTTGACAGTTTGTTGGCTAATTTTATTCCCCGCCTTTGTCATTTCCTAATAGACATTTGACCCAAAAAAGAAGACAGAGGCATGGGGTCAGGATTTTCTAGGAATCATACCCCTATGGGCTTACAAAAGATTTGATCCCTTCAGGAATCGCGTCTCGCCCGTCGATCAAACTTTTTAACAGTAGGTTCCATGCATACATAAAGCTATAATTACTTAAGTGTAGTATCTTCTCAAGTTATTTATGTTCCGGGTCCTGGGGATTGGCCTTCCATCCACCGTCTCTATGGGCCTTCCCATTCTGCATCCATCTTCTTCTGACCCTGAGTTCAGCTTGCTTCATTCTTTCCTAGTGTTAAATCTCCCACTTTCAAGGATCTGACACACACCTTGTTGTTCTAATGTTGTTCCATCCAGGACTTGTACGCGGCCTCTTTCAGTGCCACTTTCTCCCTGAGCTCCTCCAGCCTATCCAAATTTTCTCTGACTTCTTTGTCATTCTTTTCCTAGTTCATGGGTTCCGCCACTCTCCTTCTAGGAACCAAAATTTCTAGGAGGATGATTGCCTCAGTCTCGAAACACAGCCCGTAGGGGGATTCCCTGGTGGCTGTCCTTGGCGTGGTCCTGTATGGCAACAACACACTTACCAGATCTTCATCCCAATCTCCTTTGGCCTGTCATATCCTTTTTTCATTCCTTGAACTATCGTCTACTTCGTCACCTCCGTTTGCCCGTTTTCCTGTAGATGGGCTACGGAGGTGAATTGCTGCCTGATGTTCAAACCAACACCCCAAGACCTAATGGGCTTATTGGAAAACTGCTCTCCGTTGTCGCTCACTTTGTAGGATGCCAAATCTGCATACTATGTTCTTCCAAGAAAATGTTGTGACCCTTTTGCCTATTATGTTTGCTACAACCTCTGCCTCCACCCATTTCGTGAAGTAGTCTATTGCTATCTACATGAACCTCTTTCTCCCTACCGCCTCAGGGAATGACCTTGTGATGTCAAACCCTCATTTGGAGAATGGCCAGGGTAATATTGTGATGGTCATTTTCTCTGCAGAGAGTCTTGGTACCTTCGCGGCTCTTGGCACTTGTGACATTCTTTGACCATTTTTTCCGAATCCGTCCTCATGGTAGGACAGTAGTATCCTACCCTTACTACTCACAACGCCATCGTTCTTGCTCCTTGAAGACTGCCACAACTCCCTTCATGCATCTCCCTGAGAACCACGTCTTCCAACTTGGGTCCTGCACATCTAAGCCATGGTTTGTTGTAACCTCTATTATATAATAGTCTACTTCTCAAAATGCATTTTAGTGCTTTTATTTTACTTTCCTTGCCTCCCTGCCATCTGTTGACAGTGTCTCATACTCCAGGTAGTTAAGAATGAGTGTCGTCCAGTTGAGCATTTCCCTTTGTATCGCCCTAACCCATGTTGCGTCGGTTGACCTACACGTCAGCTCCTCTACCAGTACAAATTTAGTTAAGTGTGCATGAGATAGGGACACTAGCTTGCTCAACGTGCTCGTTCTCGTGTTATGTCACTTTGGGGACCCTGGTAAAGTCAAATTCCTCGAACTCAACCGCTAAATTTCTGACCTTGTCTCTATACTTCATCATTGCTGGCTCCTTGGCAGCGTACTGGCCATTATACTGGTTGGCTACCAACATCGAGTCTCCATAATCCTGCAACTTCTTCGCTCCCATCTTCCGGGCTATCTCCATACCTGCAATCAGCGCCTCGCATTCTGCTTTGTTGTTGGAGGCTGAAAACTTTAACCGCTGGGCGTAGGTTGACTCCACGTCTTCCGGGTATGATATTACCAGGACCGCACCTACTCCCTCTATCCCAGAGGCCCTATCTACATACAGCTTACACACGTTTATCCCCATATATTTTTCTTTGCCTGGAGGCTGAATAGCTTGGGCATCTCCTTCCACTGCTTTCATCCTTCTTTCCTTGGGCATCTCTGCCAGGAAGTATGCCATTACCAACTCCTTTATTACTTTCCTCGGGCATATTCAATGGCATGCTCTCCTAGCTCGACTGCACACTTCACCAATCTCCTTGAGGCTTCGTCAAAACCATCACAGGATGTGCCTGAAAGTACTGCCTTAACCTTCTTGCTGCATGAATCAAAGCTAAGAAAAGCTTCTCCATCTTTGTGTATCTCCGCTCTGGCCCTTGTAGGGCTCGGCTCACGAAGTACACAAGTCGTTGAACTTTGTTCTCCTCACTAACCAGTGCGCCGCTAGCTGCTTCTTCGCTTGCTGCTACATACAAATACAGGGTTTCCCCTCTTTTTTGGGCTAGTCAGGGTCAGAAGATCCTTCAGGTAGACCTTCAGTTCCTCAAATGCTTTCTCCTGTAGTTCTCCCCACTGCACCATTCCTTTATTGTCCACACACCCCTTCAATGTTTTGAAGAAAATAAGTGCTTTCTGCTGCTCGAGACATGAATTGATTCATAGCTATCAGCTTCCCATTCAGGCACTGTACCTCCTTGACCGTGTCCGAATACTTCATTTCCAAAATTGCCTTTATCTTCTTGGGGTTTGCCTGTAGACCTTCATTCGACACCATGTACCCTAGGAATTTTCCTGCCCCTAATTCAAACTGGCATTTGGCTAGGTTCCGTTTCATCCCGGTCTCCCTGAATTGCACCAAGGTATCCCTGACATCCTCTACAAATGTCTCATAGTGACTGCTCTTTATCACCATATCGTACACATACACCTCCAGGTTCTTTCCGATATGTTTCTGAAAGACTGTCCACAACCCTTTCGTATGTGGCTCCAGCTTTCCTCAGGTTGAAAGGCATCATCCGGTAGCCGAAGGCTCCCTTCTCCATAATAAAAGCAGTTTTTTACATCATTCTCTGGAATGGAAATATGATGATACCCCTTGTATGCATCGAGGAAACATTTAATTGGGTAGTTGGTAAGGGCGTCTACCTTCTGGTCAATGAATGGCAGCGAGTAGCAATCCTCGAGGCAGGCCTTGTTAATTTCCATGTAGTCTACAAACATCCTCCATATGCCGTATTTCTTTTTCACCAGTATATGGTTAGCCAGCCAGGTTGGGTAGGGGATTTCTTTCAGGATTCCAGCTGCGACCACCTGGCTCATCTCCTTGTTTACTGCTTCATTTTCCTCCCTGCAAAGCATCCTCCATTTTTGCTCTACCGGCTTGTAAGAAGGGTCTACTTTCAACTAGTGACAGCTTACATATTTTGTTACCCTTGTCATGTCTTCCGGTTTCTTGTTGAAGGCTCGCCTGTTCTCCTTCAAGACCTTTACGAGCTCGCTTTTCACTTCAGGCGGGAGAGAGATTCCTACATGTACTGACCAACTTCCATTCAGTTTTACCGTTTCTACTTATGCACCAAGCTTGACGGGTCGTCTCTGTATGTGATCAATTTGTCAGGCCTTGCTTTGTTGGCCAAACCTCTATGGCTCCCGTTTCCATCTTCCCATTTTCTCTTGCTGAACGCAATCCCATGACATTCTCTAGCTCTCTGCTAGTCTCCTCTCACCGTGGATATTCCTTCTCTGGTTGGGAATTTCAACAGAAGGTGTAGGGTTGACACTATGCCTTTAAGCAATGCTAACGCCAACCTGCCAAATAGCTATGGGTTGTTTGCCTTCCCGACTATGAATTCCATGTCCACGGTCTTGCTCTTTTCACATTCACCCGCTATCACCGGGAGGAGTATGGTTCCTTCCGTCCAAACTGTCATGTATGCAAAGTCTACCAGTGGAGTGTTCATCCGTTCTAACTTCCTCTTGGTGTTCTCATCCAGCTTCTCAAAGCAGTGCCAGTACATGATTTCCGCAGAGCTTCCACCGTCCACATATGCGCAATGAATCCTTTTTATTAGTCACCCTGATTATTATCACCACCGTATCTCCGTCATCCGGCCTGTCCATAATCGGATCACTATCGTCAAACGTTATTGTTTTGTTTTCTCCTAGCTTCCTTTCCTTCGATATTGGTTATGGTGTCTTTATGTAGCGTGACTTTTGTTGAGACTCAGTGTTTCCTCCTGCACTTCCGCCTATGATGGCATATATGTCTGTCTCTGTGGAACCTCTGCCATCTTTCACGGGGATGCCCTCTCTCTGCCTCTTGCAATGCTCCTGGCCTTTCTCAGCCCTGTCTACCTCCTTTGCTTTATCCCGTCTCTTTTCACTGTCGGGATTCCTTGTTCTATTCAACCGTCATTCTATCTGTGAGATCCTTCATACTTATTATTTCTTTGATAGGTGTCCTTGTTATGATCCTTTGCTTTTCTTCCCAAGTGCGCCAGCTCGCCGCTCTACATAGCGTCCTCAATATTGTGCTTCAAATGAATGCAGGCATTCATGTATGACCATGGTCATCATGGTACTCACAGAAATTGGACTTATTTCTTTTTCCATGTTCTTTCTTCATCCGGGAAGTATATCCAGCATACCTTTCTTTGCGCACAGGGTGAAAATCTCCTTGGGCATTTTGATCAGCAGGGTGAAGACCCTTTATGACCTATTGAATCTGTTTGGTATCCGCTGGGTGCCTGATCGGCCAGCCCCAGCTTTTCTTCCGAGCTCTCTCTGCTGACCTTCTGCTAATTGTGACCTCCCTACACTTCCTTTATTCTTTTTTCAGCTAGGTCTGCCATGTTGAAGGTTCTAACTCACCTCATCAGTTCTTCGATCGTCGTCGGCAGGTCTATGGTGAAGTCCCTTAACAAAAACTCGTGCCTCAAACCGTTTATGAATGTGTCAATAAGGAACTAACTGTTTCTCTCCCCCCACCTAGTTTTCCTCGTCATTGAACATCTCCCAATATGCCGATAGTGTCTCTATTGGCTTCTGCCTGATGGCTAGTAGCTTAGACCTTGTTTTCTAGAAATTTTTCATCCACATGAGGCGGGTCAGGAACTTTTGCTCCATCTGACTAAAGCTGTCAATTGTCCCATCTTCCAGGTTTCTAAACCACACCTTGACCGCTGCTATTAGGGTGGTTGCAAACACTTTGCACCATATGGCTTGCGGTATCGTTAAAGTGACCATGTTGGTGCAGAACGTGTGCAAGTGATCCTCCGGGTCGACCTCACCATTATACTACCCCAGGTTCATCGGTGTTTTCAGCTTTGGATCAGCCGTAAAGAACTGTATTCGCCTGGTGAATGGCGAGCTCCTAGCCTCTTTACTCGTGCCTTCTTGTTTTCCTTTTGGAGGGGCCTTTCCCCCGACTTGTTCCTTACCCCTTTGGAGTGGTACGTAGCACTCTCTCCATTCGCAGTCTGTCACAGTCTCTTCACCTCTGGCCTATTCCTTTCTTCCATTGGAGGCTGTATTTTTCTCCTTCCTTGCTCTACTCTGAACTGTCTGCGACCCCCTCTCTCCTCGACTAGGTGTTTAACTGTCACCCTTCTGCTCTGGGAAGAGCTCCGTTGGATGCAAATCGTGTCTTGTTCGCTTCACCATGCCGTTTTGCTTGTCCTTCATTTCTTTCAACCTCCTCACCACCTACTTCTGAGATGCCACTGTCGTTTGGAGGACCTCCGAGTTGTTCATAACCTCCTCTGTCATGCGAAGTTGATATCTCTCCCACGTCGGTGTCAGCGTCCACGTAGACTCCTCCCAGTGCGTCATGTCTTCCATTGTCACCTGGTTGTACAGGTTTCCCAGTAACTGTGCCTCCATTTTCTCCAAGCTGCGTGGATACTAAAAGCTTATGTGATCCCCACAGATGACACCAATGTTAATACCAGAATTTGTAGTATGCTTACAAGTGATCCACACCAGTCCAATATACACATGAACCTACAAGACATGCAAACTGAGATCGGGCAAGAAGGCTCAGGGTTGTGCCTGCTCCGACGCTCTGGAGAAGCGAATCAAGGTGAATAGTGATCTGATAGTAAATCTTACCCTCTTTTCTGATTATTCCCCTCGTTATGTGGTGTTTGGTGGCTGATGGGACTGGAGTTGTCTCATCAAGCTCATCAAACTCCCTTGTTTGTCTGCATCGCACCTCTGGGCCTAAAGGCCTTTTCTTTTCCTTTCCTTGTAACTGGGCCGTCAGTCCCATATGTCATCACAAGCAAACTGAATTCTTCGTATAATTTTTTTTAAACATACGAGTTCTAGGCACTCTTAAAGTGAAAATATCAAACGCTATGAAGAAAACAGAGTACATACGAGGGGAAACAGTGTTACAAAAGAAAGAATATGGAAAAATATAACTGCAGGAAAATTTGAATTCAAGAAAAATGAATGATTTTTAATGAAATTCCACCCGAAATTAACAATCAATCACCTTTACAAAAAAAACCCAAGCGGAAAATTACAGATTCAATTAGATAAACACTAAATTTTGTTCAATACAATTCACCCAGAAGAAAAGGATGGGAAAATAAAGCCTACCACCACGAAGAGAAGAACGTTGACGGGAGAAGAATATTGGAGTGAAGAACGACAACGAGGATGAAGGTGATGTCGATTGTGTGATTGATCGTCTGAGGGTGGAGAAGGTGAGATGTTTGGAGAAGGAATGAGAGTGTGTTTAAGGAAATAATAAAATAAGTAATTAAAAATATGCGTGGCTTTTTTTTTAAAAAGCTGGTCCACCCCAACTTCTGCTTTTGCATTAAAAACAACTTTTATTTTTTTAAAATCACCTAATTTATAAGTTACCAAACACACAAAAGGAATAGGCTTAAAGGCAAAGCAGCTTATAAGCCATGCCGAACAGAGCCTGAGACTCCTACACTTTGTGTTTTTTTAACTTTGATTTTAAATATATTTTGTGTTTTTAAATTATATGCAGTGCACTGCCAAATAATAAATGTGCAGTTTAGGATCTGTTTGACATAGGTTATAAGCTGCTTTGTTTACAAGCAAAACACTTTTTAGTGTTTGGTAAATTGCTAAAAGCACTTTATTTTGAAAGTATAAGTTATTTATGGGGAAACGTAGAAACTGGTCTCCACTACTTTCAAAACAGAGAAAGTCTCATGAAATACGATTTTTTTAAACTTATGGACAATCCACAGTGGTTTTTATATTAAATGTTGTAATTTTTTTATAAAATTTAAATATTATATTTTAAAAGTTAAAAAGAGTAACAATATGTATTTGAATGTGAAAATATAAAAAATATAATATAAAAAATTATTTTCAAAATTTCTAAATTTAATATGGAATTTAACAAATATAGTGTATAAGTTAAAAATTGAGTGGTCTGTCCATCATCTTATGGACAAGCCGCCTGTCAGAAAACCTACTCTTCAAAATAAGCTAGATTTGCTTGTAAGAACAGTTTTACCAAAGAGAGCCTTAGACCAAGGGCAATGTTAGAAACCGCTAGCGGTTTTTTACCAATTAAATATATTATTTCTCGCATTCTCTCTCTTCCACCTTACACTAAGAAACCACTTAAAAAATTACCCATTTTATTTTTCACAATGGTAAGAAACCATTTTCTACTATATATGGACCCCACTTGATTTTCTCTATCCTACTCACAAATTTTTTAGATTTAATTTAAATAAATTTTTCTACCCAAAATAAATTGAATATTGCAATTTTATTTTTGCAATTTTATTTTGTTTTTCAATAATTATTAAATATTTAGTGAATATAAATTTTTCCAGATTTTAATTTTTTTACCGATTTTAAAATGAATTTTACATATTTAGAATTTTTAAGAAAATAATAAAAAAGAAAGGTTAGGTCCCCAACTGGTTTCTTACCAAGAAATCATTGGACGGTTTCTTAATAAGAAACCGCCATAAAAATCACCACTGTAGGTGTTTTCGATTTTTAGAGCGATTTTTTAAAATTAAGAAACTGTGCCTGGTACATGCTCTAAGACTTTGTGCTCTTTTTTACTTTGATTTAAATATATTTTGTATTTTTTAAGTGTAGGCAGGGGCAGACTCCTGAATGTTAATCCCCTCCCCCATTATGACGCACCAACTATATCAAGTTTCCAACCCTTCAATCTGCATCAATTAGAAGAGAAAGAGACCAACTAGTGCTTAAAATTCCCTGGCTAAGGTAGAATTGAGAGGAAGAACTGCAATTTCTGAAGATCCCCTCGAGTTCTGTTTAACTCTTCAATCTTTCGTTGAAAGCTTTATGCTGCCTGATCTGTAAGTTTTACTATTTTTTTTTTAAAATTGCTGCTAGGTTTTGTTCCATCCAAACTGCTGCACGGAATAATTCAAATGATAAAAAAAAAAACAAATTTAAACAAAATTCAGAAAGAATCAAGAAAAGGCACTAGTGAGATACAGGAAGAGCAAATGACTTTTGTGACCCCTTAACTATTACCATCGTCCACCTTTGGCCCCATATATTTTTTGAAAACTTTTGACCCGCCAACTTACAAAACAGTAGACGGAGTGGCCACAAGTCAACAATTTTTGTATGTTGAGAGGCCAAAAGTGTTTGGAAAAAAAAATAAGTGGGCAAAGGTGAATGATGGGGATATTTAAGGGTCCACCAAAGTCATTTGTTCTATCAGGAAGAGTTTTTCTACCTGTTGGCGGCGCCACTGGAGTCGTCATGTAGCTGCCTCCAAGAGAATTCTCAATTCAGTACTCTTCCAGATTCAGGTGTAGGAGCTTTGATGCACTTTCATATGTAAGCATATAAGTCAGTTTGATGATTGAATTCTCTACATCATATTCTGCAGTACTGCAAAATGTCTTCCATGATAAATAACATTTAGAAACAAAAGCAATACGTTGTCATGAATCAAAAGAACAAGACATTAATATACCTTCCATCAAAGTGCAGTGGAACACGCGCTAAGGCTGAAGAACACACAACACTTCATGGGCGCGTGGAGCACACACATAGGCAGATTTTGAAAACGGAGAAGGAGACTGCCGGTGGAAAACGGAGATGAAGACCGGAAGGTCTGGAAAAAGGAGGATTCTCAATACACCTGAGATGGCAAAGAAGGGTAAGGCCGAGAAAGAAGATGGTTTGGAGATCGATCACCGAAGGAGGATTCCCAGTCATGTTCTTAGGGAACGATCACTATTTGAAGTTATTAATGGTCGGGTACCTATATACACCAACTTCCACGCGTTCGGTTATCAGGTTTTCCCTATCCTTTGAACCTTTGCTAACCACAAGCTATCTTCCCCCCAGTTTCCGTATGTATTTTTTGGCTACAGCTCACTATATAAAGGTTTTTGGTGCCTCGATCGTTCTACCGCAAAAATATGCATCACTCGACATACTCGATTTAACAAGACGTGTTTTCTCTTTCCCCCATCCATTCCTTCGGTGATCGATTCTCCACCTTCAGTGTTGAATGTTTCTCCTTTCCTTGATCCAGATTCTGATTCAGCATCTCCTTTACTTATTTCTCCATCGAGTCCTACGCCTTATTATATATGCTCCTTAGACTCGGACCAGCTTGTGTCCAACCGATGTCTCCTCCGCCCACCTCCTCCATCTCACCGGACCCTTCGACCAAGGCTGAACATGTGGCAGTCTCTCCTCCTCGGTCGCCACCTGCTCGCACCCACCGAATAACCACCAGGACGATTGATGGTTCTCGGTGCCCCCGGTCCTTCTCTGATTATGAGGTATCTGTTTTTCTTGCTGCCCTAGTTTCTCAAACCAAACCTCGTGACTATCATGCTACTCTTCATGATCCTTGCTGGGTTTCCGCCATGGATGAGGAAATGCATGCACTTTTCCACCAACATACTTAGGATTTGGTGCCTTGCAATCCAGATGTAAATGTTGTTGGATCCAAATGGGTATTCCATCTCAAGTATCGGCCTGATGGTACTATCGTTCAAAGGCTTAATTGGTTGCGCATGGTTTTTTTCCAGATTCCATGATTTGATTTTGATCATACTTTCAGCCCTGTTGTGAAAGCGTTCACTGTTCGTACTGTACTTGTCATTGCTACTATTCATAGTTGGCCCCTTCATCAGCTCGATGTCAAAAATGCTTTTCTCAATGACATTCTTGACACTCCTAGCTATATGGCCCAACCAGTTTGATACAAGGACAATCCCATCATTATTATCTTTGTTGTCTATGGAAAGCTATTTGTGGCTTAAAGCAGGCTCCTCGAGCGTGGCTCCAGCATTTCAACACTTACCTCCGCGATATTGGCTTCACTTGAAGCTCAATTGATACATCATTGCTTATCTTTTCTTGGGATACTAATCTTCTCTATCTCCTAGTTTATGTGGATGCTATTATTCTCACTGGAAACGACTCCTCGGCCATTCATCAGTTCATTGCCAGAGATGATAAATAGTTCTCCATTAAGGATTTGGGCTCTTTACATTACTTTCTCAGTTTGGATGTAGAGTCTACTTCTTTAGGTTTGTTTTTGGGGTAGGGTAAGTACGCTCGTGATATTCTTTGTCGTGCTGGGATGACTGATGCTGCTACAGTCTCTACGCTATTTGGTGTGTCCATTTTATATAGTTATTTTGGGATCTTTTGTACTTATTTTGGTAGACTTTTATGCTTTGGATACTCTATTTTACCTTGAATTCCTATTATTAGAGTTGAGAGCGACTTTATC
>JAULKM010143933.1:0-17964 GCA_032355605.1 Rubia tinctorum | reverse complement strand
CCTTCTTTTGCTGCAGTTTCATTGGATTATTCTCTCATCAGTGCATGTAGACCTTCATCTCATTGGTGTATCCTTTGAATAATTTCTTGTGATAATTATATGTGACCACATATAAGTATTATAACAATTTTACTATTGTACGGTGTTAAGCTGTACATGACATGTATACTATTATATGTTAGTAAACTAAGCGTAGTGAGTTGATTATTTGTACTTGTACATGGAAGGTGCTCCAACCGTATTATGATTTATCGTATGTCCTATCAGGTCACTTAATAATTTTTTGTCTCTTTATTTGTACGTTACTCACATGGTTTCTTTTACCGAGCCGTCTTCATGTGCAACGACCTCTTTTAACCGAAAACTGGCATTCTGAGCACATGCATGGGTCTGTTGCTTTCCTTCTTGAGGTATTTCCCTGAATATGTTTGAGGGATTTCATTTGCATATATTTGCAATGTGAACTTACTATAATCTGAAACTTTATGATGGCCTTTTTAGTTGAGAGTGCTTACATATCAAATGGAACTTTTCTTGTATTATTTTTACCATGCCTTTTGGTGTTATCACTAAGAGCTCAGTTACCATCGTGTTTCTTGAACTTTTACATCTTATTTTGCATCAAGTCATCACTCCTTCTTGGATTGTCTCTGGCTGTACCTCTTTTGGTGGCATGCATTTCTGTTGCGATTCTCATATGGGTTCGAAATGGTTACCAGTTTTGGATCTCAAGAGTTGAAAATATAGGTTATGTAGGCAGTCATAAGATCTTTGGGATGAAGGAGATTTGACACCCATGACTCTGTTTATGTTGTGCCAAAATACTTATATTGAATTAAAACCTAAAGTAATCGGTTGTGTTAAGTATTGCTCTCTTAGTTGTATTGCTTTTTCTATCAGTTTATTTGTTCAATTTATATAATTGTTACAGTTTTATTGGATAATTAGTTGTCATTTTAATACCTTTTGTTTTGTATTTGGCCAGCTTACTTTTTTTATGAATGCCATTTTCAGGGTGTTGTTCTTTTTATCCGCATTGTCTTGTTCTCCGGATCTGTATTAGCTCTTGTTACCAGTTGGATTTTGGAATACCAGTTTTAGTAATTCAACCTTTTTTAGCCTTGCATTTTCTTGGTATTGTAGTATTGTTGTATCAGTTACTATGATTGACTATAATCTATGTTTGTGTGCAGGTATACTAAACATATTGTTGATTGTTGCATCAGTTACTATGATAGACTATAATCCATGTTTTTGTGCAGGTATACTATACATATACATGTTGGTATGACAAGCAGCTTCTTGGCACATAGCTCGATGGAGGGACCAGAATCTTGTACGTACTGTTCTTAAGGAAATATTGCATCGGCTCTTCACCAGTGAAAGGCTGTTTCAATCAGGTTTCTAGCAATAGCAGGTTTCTATTTAATACAAGGATTTGGATTAGATTGGATTGCTTAAACTATGGAATACAATGATTTGAATCGGATTGCATTGCATTGCTCAAATTATGTACTAATACAATGATTTGGATCGGATCGGATTGGATTGCTTAAACCATCCAATGATATGTTTTGTTGGATAGATTTTATATTTGGATCATTAGTTAATTAGATGATAAATTTATTCACAACAAATGTTTTGTCAATGTAAATGTAAAACGGGATTTGGAGGGGAAATATGGATATAACATTGTGGGATAGTTGCATCTTTACAACGTCAAATGTCGTTGTAAAATCTCATTTACAATATAAAAAAGACGGTTGTAATAGTGTATATTACCGTTGTAATCACTTATTTACAACCAATAATATTCCCGTTGCAAATTCTAAAACTCATTTACAACAAAAAAACAGTTGTAATGGCGTATATTACCGTTGTAATAGCTTATTTACAACTGATAATATTCTCGTCTTAAATGCTCAATTACAACGGGGAAAGTGAGCCCGTTGTAATATTATTTACAACCAAGCCTCTAACAAACCCATACAACGGGGATACAACCCGTTGTAAAAAGAATTTTACAACGAAAAATTAACATTTTACAATGACATTTGTCACTGTAAAAATGGGGGGTTTTTCTTGTAGTGCCATAAGAACATGCTATATTAAACATATGTTAGTATATGATCATGATCATGCGGAGGCTTTGATTTTGATTAGATGATATGCTTAAGAATCAGAGCGATACACTACACTCTTTTTTACTTAATTATGATTTTTTTAATTATATTTTTCAAGTAATTTTTTTGACGAGGTAGCTGGACCGTGTTAAAAGGAGCGGGAGTTAATTTAGTTAAATTGAGAAGATGATGGGAAAAAATCAACATTAATTGAAAATTTGAAGGCTAAATATTACAAGAAAAATACTGGGCTAATTATTTGTAGGATTCTAATTGGGCATTCAAATTTTTAATCAACTACTACATCAAACTCTTCAAATTTAGTGATTTATTTGGTTAGAGGTTAAACTCTGATGAAAAGAGTAGAGTTTGGTTGAATCCGTGGAGATACAGCCCCCTCAGTGAAGGAAGGTATCGGTGAGGTGTTTAAAAACTACATCGGCAGCTACTTTTAAAATCCAGCTACCCATATTCTCATTTGGGTCAATCCGGAATTTAATGGCTCGAATCGATTTCGGTCGAATCGGAACATGTTAAAATAAATCCGGCAACACAATAGTTAAACATTCTATACAAAAACTTGAGTAAGACGGTCTCATTCATTCTTATGGTGAGACGAAGGGTCTAATACAATTATTTAAAGATAAGAAATGACATGGGTATTTTATGTAATTTTTATAACTCTACTTCTTACTTTGTCTCACCATAACTTATGGTGAGACGGTCTCATATGAGTGTTTCTCAGCATTCTACACCAACTAATTTTTTTTACAATAAGCACAAGAATTCTTTTAATTTTATTTGAAAAGTACGAGAAATTTGTAGTTGCAATTTCTTTCTCTTTGTGTAATGAACAATTGAATTTAATGGAAAAACACTGAAATCTCACCTGTGTCGCTTTAGCTTTAAAAAATTAGATCACGTTCTACAGTTAATACGTATTCAATATGTTCACATCATTCTAAGTAAATAGGTATGGGTTTTTTTGATAGGCGGCATGTATATAAGTTTAAGACATGTCACTTATTTTTTACCTTATACACTGCATTTGTTAAATTACATACTAAATTTTGAAATATTTTTTATATTATATATTTTCACATTCAAATACATATTATTACTTGTTTTTACTTTTAAATATAATATTTAAGTTCTGTAAAAAAAAATTAGAACATTTAAAGTAAAAGTTACTGTGAACAGTCTATAAACTTATGGAAATACCACCGTTCCTGAGATATTCTCTAGAAATATTTATGTAACATTAATAAATGAATTAGAGTATAAATCATAATTGTGTGAGTACACAATAAAAAAACAACTCCTTTCAACATGAAATAATGCCAACAAATTACAGTATACCTGCCATATCAATTACTATCTTTATATTATATCGAATTCTTTTAGAGCTTCCTCTTCTTTTATAATTCCCATTTTTCAGTTAGTTATGAACTCACGCCTTTGTGCAGAAAAAAAGACATGCCATATTTTTTACTGTCCCGAAACTACCCGGCCCTCACCACATTTCAGTTGTCCATTGAGTCATTGACCACCCTATAAAACCTTCTCCAATCTTCTCCTTCCTTTCCCACATTCAATATCTCGCAAATTCTCAAGCACCTGAAACCATCATTTTTCTATTTAATTTTAATCCCATTATTTATTTATTCGTACAAAAATAATAACAGTATGGAACAAGAAATCTTAAATTCAATCACCGCCGCCATCTCCCAGTCATCATCGTCGGAGTCGCTGTTTTTCATGAACTACCAATTCGCTGGCAGAGATTCGAGGTCCATGCACCACCACCAAGACACCATGGACCGCCGCCGCACTGCCGCCGCGCTCTCCACCTACCTCGAGGACTCCGCCAAGCAGGCCCAGGCCCTGCGCCAGGAGAACGTCAATCTGAAGATGGTCAACGCGGAGTTGACCACCCGCCTGCGCCTGCTGGTTAGGGCCGCGGCGGAGTACGAGGCGCTGGGGATGTCGGGTTCGGGTGGGTTGACCCGGATGAGTGGGGAGTCGTGGAGCGATGGGGCGGAGAGTTCTCCGAGCCCGACGAGCGTGATGGATTCGGGTCGGGTTGAAGGGAATACGGATAGGGTGGTGCTTCCGAAGAGCATATCGGTTCGGTCGACCGGATACTTGAAGTCCGGCCAAGCTGCTGCCGGCGGTGGTGGCGGGAGTAGTAATGCAGTTGGAGTGGGGTTACGTAAGGTACTGGACAGTAATATCTCCAATGACGCGGTAAATTTTGTATTTAAATTCTTCCTGCAGTAAATGTGGATTGATCCACAAATATCGTTTACTGACTGTTAATATTTTACTCAGATTTCTCTTTCTTTATCCATTCAATTTTTTTAAGGTTTCCCTTCCAATTCTTTGCTTTGCATGCATTGTTTAGCCAGCCTACTTGCATTTTGCCATACGAGGTAATTCTTTCTCACAAAATTAAAATCATTCCTCCTCCATCCCAAATAAACGTTCTCTTTTTTTTGGACATCCCACAAATAATTATATATTTTATTTATTTTCTTTTTTAGTAAAGAAACTGATAAAAAATAACATAAGTCCTTCAAAATTTCTATAATTACTATTATTATTTATTACATTAATAGGCCTAATCAATTATTAACTACTAATATTTATATTTATATAAGAAATTTTCCTAACAGATCCATAGATGTTAGCTTTAGCATCTTCCAAATTTTCATTCGCTTTATCTTCATCTCCAACAATTTTAGTCAGTCCTGATATGCACTTGAAGACCCCCCTTTTAGCAGCTTTTTTTTTTACGTCCGTAGCATTAATGATGTTGATCACCTTTTGTCCGCGTTACGTAAGAAGAAGCATGTCAGAGATGCCAACAAATTTTTTGATAGTGTTAAGGAAGATTTTGAGGTGACTGCAAACTTACAGTATTTTTATTTTGATTAGGGGTTGGGGAGAAGCCGGCGAGTTGGTGCATGCAAAGAATAATAATTTTAGAACATATGTTACGAGAATTCAACATATTACATGATAATAGTTTTACGTATATAATAATAAGATAAAATTATTGAAGTTGGTTAACTTTGACTCCAAAAAATCAAACTGTGTTAATAATTATGGGATGGAAGTAGCATAAAATAGAATGATATTACTCGAATATGACCTGAAAATCCGAATTGAAACTTCTACATAATTTTCAAATTTTCATGTAGTTTGTGATTTTAGACTTTTTAATTATGTGATGATGATAAACTTGAACACTAATGCAGCAAAAGGTATACGTGCGAGGAGGGAAAAAGAAGGATGAGCAGGCACTAGAGCTAGAAGTATACAATCAAGGCATGTTCAAAACCGAACTATGCAACAAATGGCAAGAAACAGGAGCGTGCCCCTACGACAACAACTGCCAATTCGCTCACGGCATACAGGAGCTCCGCCCCGTCCTCCGCCACCCGCGCTACAAGACCGAGGTTTGCCGGATGATGCTCAACGGCGACCACTGCCCTTACGGCCACCGCTGCCACTTCCGCCACAGCCTCACCGACCAGGAGAAGCTCCTCAGGTCTATCAATTTAAGCCCCGCCTTCAAGGGGCTGCACCGGTAGCCATTCATAAGGTCTTCTGCCATTTTGACATGATTAAGGGTGTGTTTGGTGGAACTTTGTTTATAAGTAAAATTGGTTTATTTTAAAAGTTTGGGAATACCAGCTTATATATATCTTTTTGCTCTAAATATAATTTTTGCTTCTAAAATATACACTTTTGTTAGCTCTTTGTCAAACACTAAAAACTGCATAGAACAAGCTGATGAGAAAAGTGTAGATGAATGTAATCGTGTTTGTAGTCTCTAAATAAAAAAGAGAGGTTCGTTTATTAATTTGCCGTCGGAAAAATTATGTAACTTTATTGTTTATAGTGAGTCGGTGACGAATAAGAAAATAAAAATGATCGAGTCTTAGCGTGTTGCACAATTTCTTCTTTTATGCCCTAGTAGAAAAGGCTTGATTGAGGTCCGAATGAGGTTCCGAGGTCGGAACTTCTTTAGGGTCCAATTAAAGACGGTTCAAAATTGATCAAAGGTTGTTCTTGAGTAACCGCCTTTGATGAACATCAATTAAAGACAGTTCTATTGTAAAACCGCCTTCAATGGGGTTTAATTTTGGGTCACTATATCAATACAAATCCTAAATTTCATGCCTTGGTCATTTTTTGGAGTAATCTCCTAATCTCCCATACCAAGTATTTTCACTCTCTCCCTCCCGACTCTCTCCTTCAACCTGCTGTCAGTTCTCCCTCGCTCCGCCACCATTCATCAACCTCTCTCCCTCACTCAACCCGCCTCCCTCCCATCTCCACAGCATCATCCCCTCCACTGCACCGGCCACGAAGCCCCCTGTGGCGAGAAGCCTTGCCCTCCGCTGCCGTGAAGACCCTTCTGCCGCCTCGAAGACACCTCCATCTGTCTAGATCTAGTTGTTAAAATATTATTGTTTGCATCTTGGTTGGTTACTATTTTTCTATTTTAATTTCTTTTTGTGGCCGTTCCGTTTTTCTATTTTATTGTTTGCATCTCCAGTTTTTAGATTTGTTTTCTTTGGTTTCTGGTAGGCTTTTTTTGGACCTCAGAAATAGGCTCGATAAAAGGCTATTTTTGTAACCGCCTTTGATCGATTGCGAATCGATCAAAGGCAGGACCAGAGAAGACACTTGAAGTCTGATAAAACCACCCTTAATTGGTCCTTTCTCCACTAGTGATGAATGAAGAGAAAGTCCTAGTCTTGGTTTGCAGAGTGGATTATTTTAGCTCCTTCTTATAAAGACATTACCTTATCCTTCTGCATAGTTTGGGAGATCTAGAACACAAGAAATAGAGTTATCTTGGATGGAATTGAACTAAATTTGGCACAGCAACCCATCACAATCTGGGAAAATGTTGTTCATCTTACCTCCTTCCATGCTTCTCCAGAATGCTCTACGGATATACATTTTTCGTTAAGGGAAGCTCAACATAGCAAAAAGCAGGAGACGGACAACGCCGTATTACTTTCCCATGGTGTCCCTATGATTCCTTCGTTTCCATTTTGAGTTTTTTCTGACAGACGTTGCGTTTAACAAGGCTAAAAAACTTTCAGTAGGAGCCTGGGTTGAAGTTAATTGGGAAGCAGAAAATTCAATTGCAGCATGGTCCTCGTCGTATCAAATCACACGTGCAACGAGTTCATTGCAAGCAGATCGAGCTCCTAGCGATACTGCACTGTCTGGAGGCAAGTTTCTAGTCTCAAGCTACCCATGTCCTGGTCGGACTAGATTCGAAGGTTGCAGTTGATCTTCTTACAGGGACCGGAAAGCAGCAGCGTTCTTGTGCGACAGAGGTGAAGTACATTTTGCTTCTGTGTAGACATTGTACTTTTGTTCAGGTTGTTCAAGTTAGCAGAAGCCAAGTTAATCTGGCACATTCGCTGGCCAGAGATATAATGAATTATCTTTAATTAATAAAAAAATGATTAAAAAAAACTATTGTTCTGTTTTCTAATAACCCAAGGTTAGTTTTAAAAAATTAGTTACTCATTTCGTCCCTGCCAATTTTTCACACGTCAGTTGAATCAATTTTTTATCATTAATATTTTTAATTGTGTGTAAATAAAATTTATGAAAAGCTGATATTATAAAAATGCATGCTATTATGAATCTAATAAAATCACATATGATAATATCGTAAATTATTTATCAGTTCAATTTTGAGATTAAAGTTAAACAATTTTAACTAAGTGTATAATTAAATTGCAGACTTTGCTGGGACAGGGGAGTAAGAGTTATATGTTTAAGTCTTTTATTATGTGTTATAATTTGTATTTAAAGTTTCATTTATTAAATTTAAAATATTATTACAAAACATCTAATTATGAGAGATTGTTATTCATCATATATTGAAATTAGCTACTCCCTCTATCCCAGAAAAACCAACAAAGGGATAAACTTCATCTTTTAATTTTTGTGACTTGAAAGGTCAAAAATACCCCTATCTTCCTAACTTCTTCAGTCGTCTTATTCAGCCATCTCTGTGTCTGAAATCGGGCCTCTTCACGGGTCTAAAAATTTGTCTCCAATTCTGACCTCTTCACGGGTCTCTTCACGAGTCTCAACAGTCATCTCCAATTCCTCCTCCTTCTCTGAAATCGAGCCTCTACCTGAATTACGCCCATCCCCACCCATCTCCGCCCATTCTCCACCCATCTCCACCCATCATCGCCGACCTCCGACCTCAATCACCATCACCGCTGATCTCCGACCTCAGGGACCACACCCCATCTCTGTCCATCTCCAATCTCAAGCACCACCATTGTTCATCTCCGACCTCAAGCACCACCACCATCCAGCTCCAATCTCAAGCACCACCGCCCATCTCCACTCTCAAGCACTACCACTGATGCGTATTAACTATGTTATTTATTTTATTGGAGTTTATTGTGATTTTACTAGATTAATATGCACTTTAGGTGTTATTTGTCACAGATTACATGTTTTGGGCTTAGGTGGATTTTTGATGAGCATTTGAAACAATTATATTTGGAGAATATTTCACAGAAATGTTGGTCGTGTGCTGATTTGAAGATCTATTTGGAGAATATTTTGGAGTTGTTTTGAAGATATTTTGATTGGATAAGATTTTAAGAGATATATATTGAGATATTTTTGGAGATAAATATACTTTTGTAAAAATATGGTGGACATATTTTAGAGATATGATTAGATTACTATTAGAATTTAAATTTGGAAGGGATTTTATTTTATTTTGGGAGAAAGTCCGATATGGACTGGATTTGGATTTTGTAATCGGCGTGTGTACACGTACGCGGAGTGGGTATAGAAGTTTTTTTTATCAGTTTTAGTCTTCATAATTTTTCGTTCCAAAAAAAAAGACCCAGGCATAGTGTATTACTTTGTTTCTTCAGTTTGTTTTAACATTAGATTAGTCTGTGCGCAGACATTGCAATTGTTTTTCTTTTATTAAATTCCGTGCGCAGCATTGTGGTTTCGTGCCACGGTTTGGTTTAATTTCTTTATAATCCCTCTGTCTGTACGAAATCTTTTCACGGTTTTCAACAAATATATTTAACCACTAATATATAACTACGTATAATATCGGAAAATAAAAAATTGATATTTAGAAACTAGTTATTACGATGAATCCAACAATATCACATACGATAGTATTATTATTTATATAACTATTTAAATCTGTGGTCAAAGTTTGAGAATGTTGACAGTCAAATAATAAGTGTGGAGCTTATATTGGGACAGATGGAGTATTAATTTATTCGTTATATTATGTTTAGTTTTTATATTATTTATTTGTTTAGTTTCATTATTATGAGTAACTAAAATATATATCGGTAGAGAATAACGAATGTTAGTTTTAAATTGTGAGACCTAATTGTTTCATAATTAATTCTTGCATGTTCTTGATTGTTTTTGGTTGAATTTTATTCCTAATATGTTTGAGTCTGACCAACTTGAATGTTTTTATAATATTGCTATCTAATTTTCGCCAATACGTAATTGTTGGATGAGATTAGTAAGTGACACAATCTTGTGAAAAATAGTTAACTAGTTAAGACGGTAGGAAATAATTGAGTGTGCATTACTATTTGCTTTTACTTTGATAAATGTTATATCATGTTCTTTTAATTCTTAATGCAATCAAAATGTGTTTTGGTTAAGTGAATACTTTATGGGTACGTTTTAGTAAGGGAAACAGTTAGTTAATTATAATTGATCAGTTGTCGATAAAATAAGAAAGAATTGGGGTGGTTAAGCGTACGTACTTCCCTATAACCGATAGATGTGTAAGAATTGATTTATCGTTGCGCCTATGATCGATATTAACTAGCATGAGTTATTCTTAACCGATATCAATTAAATATATTATTTTTTATTTTTAGATTCATTATTTGCAATTTTAGTGTTAAAAATTCTTCTTAAAATTAAGGCGTGGTGGCATCACCAAAAGAATTGAGAAATTAGTAGGAAGAAAAATTGGAATTATTGATTTTGCTCCTCGTGGGACCGACCTTGCTTACCTGTGTACTAATTAGTATTTTTCTGAGTTTGCATATTAATTGACAAGTTAAACAAACCTCACTAACCACCACCCTCTAGCACAACCACCGTCCATCTCCGTCCTTAATCACCACTGCTGCGTTGGATTTCAAAAGAAAGAAGGAGAAGGGATTTGGCGAAGGAAAGATAGAGAAGAAGTTTAGAAGAAAGAAATTAAGGGAGAGGGGAAAGAATTTAGGTGGAGTGAAGTTCAGAAAGAGTGACTATGGAAAGAGAGAAGTACAAAAGAAAGTGGGGAGGTAGTTAGGGAAGGGGAGAGAGGTGTGGAAGAAAAAGGGTTTGGGTGGTGGGTGGTGGGTGGCAGAATTTTGTAAAATTTTAAATGTTTAAGGGTAAATATGTCTTTTGATTGGTTCAATTTTTCTTAAAATGAAAAGTATGCAGATTTTCCTGGAACAGACAAAAAATGAAAAGGGCAAAATACATTTATAATCTTAACTTTTGGCTGAAGTGCCAGTATAACCCTCCAATCCGAGAAAGTGACAATTTAACCCTGACTTATTATTAATTGTGCAAGTCTAACCCTAACTATTAGTCAAATTGTGTCAATATAACCAAACTTCCTAATTCCAACATTGACCAAAAGCTGAAATGACCAAAATACCCTTTAGATCAAAGCTAAAATATTTATACCCTTGTTTTCTTTCTTCTTTATAATTCACCCCTGCCACGCTCTGCCAATACAGTTTGCGTGCCGCCGCCCAAAACCTCAAAACTACAGTAGAAGTCTCATGGGAAGGGGTCACAGATACAACCACCGCATCGGGACATAAACTAACCTCTACATTCCTCATCAAGTCCTTAGGATAAACCTTATCGCTGAGAACTGGGCTCACAAAAAACCTCTGAAACTCCTTAACCTTGTCGTGTTCCCCGTTTGAAGCTTCCATACTTGGGTTGAACTTCGGAGAAACCAAAGGCTTGTCATCGTTTCCATCGCTGCAGATCTCACCCCCCTCCCCACCGTCGACCTTCTCCTTCCCCGACATCCGCCCTCGCCCTTCTCATTGCCCTGTTTCCGCCGCTGCATATCTCCTTCTTCTCCAAGCTCCTTCATCACCCTCCTCCTCTCCCCATCTCCGCAGTCGCTCTCCTCCTCTTCCCTCCCTCTATCCGTCGTGTTCACCCTCCCGCCAAATCTCTCACCCTCTATCTGCAAAGGTGGTTGTTATAAAAACAAGGAATTAATTCATCTGAAAACGAGAGTTGTGGTGGCGGAGATCAAAGACAAGGAATTAACTCTAAATATTCTACGACGAAGGAATTAATTAGTCACAAATGCCAAATATTCTAAGGAATTTCACCGTAAAAACAAGGTGTTAATATTTGGAATTAATTCCAAGGAAATAATTGGAGGGCAAAAAAGTCTTATCTTATTTTTAATTTTTTCCTATTTTTTAAAATTAAGGGCAAAATTGCCATTTCATCGGATTTCGACCAAACGGTTATTTACTAAAAATTCATCCAAGTTCAAATATTAAAGAATAGTAATATTATGTGAATATCACTTGTAATTGTAATTAGATTATATTCCTTTTTCCTTTTCTGTATAGGTCTTTGTACCTCTATATTATGTACCTCAGAGTATGAATACAATCACACAATTATTACCACATAAATTCTTCATGATATTAGAGCCTAAAATCCTTAAACCCAAAAGAATTTTCAGCTGTCTTTTCTCGAGCCGCCAGCGTCCGCTGCACATCTCAATCACGCGTCGCCGCCGTTCAAGTTGTCACTGCTCTCCGATCATCGTCTGTCGAACGTCGCAGCCTTCCGCCAAGTTTTCGCAATCTCCAGACATTATTTGTACTCCGATCTGCCAGCATGTCGTTCTCCATGTGCCGCTTCCAATCCATGGGGCGCCGCTGGTCTTCCATACACCGCCGCATTCAACTGTTCATACCGCTGATCTACTTCCACCGCTGATCCATAACAATGTCTGCTCCTGGTTCTTGTTCCGATGTTGCTGAGCAAGCCTGTATCGCTACTGAAGCCAAGGCTAACAAGCTACATAATCTCAATGTCGCCGATATGATTGAAACTTTACTCAAATAGTTGCAATTGCAATCTGGCTCTAGGGGATCCGCTCCTACTGGTCAATCTCTGAATGACCCATACTTCCTTAGTACTACTAATGGCCCTGGTTTATCAATCTGTCTCGTCATACTGAAAGGTTTAGATAATTACCTTGAATGGTCTGCCACAATTTGTGGCGCTATGCTTGCCAAGAAAAAGATTGGTTTCATTAATGGAACCATTACCAAATCTCTGGATCATCATTCTGATGCAGTTCACTAGCTGGGGGTTAATGCTACCCTGATATGTTGGTTCTTACTGGTTCTAGATCCACCATTGTGTTTTGCTACTAGTTACTATGTCATAGTTAAGGAATTGTGGGATGATCTTAAGGCACGATTTACTCTTGGGAATGGTCCAAAAATTCTATAGATGCGTGAAGATATACAGAACTGTCGACAGAATGGTCAGACTATTGCCATTTATTTTGGCAAAATGAAGAAGTTGTTGGTGATTACAACTCCCTTCGGCCTCCTTTAGTTAGCACCTGTGAGGCTTGTAAACCACTGTGCATTTGCAACCATGTTGTCAATGCCTTCCAAGAATGTGAGAGAGATATGATCTACCAATTTCTCATTGGGTCTTGACGAAAGCTATCACACCTTGCGATCCAACATCATGACCACTGACCCCCTGCCATATGTCATGTGCGTATATTCTCTTGTTGCTCATAAGGAGAATAACAGAGACATTTTTTGGTCTCACGAGCCATCGACTGACTCTATAACATATGTTGCTCGACGCCCACCACCTTTGGGTCCTTCAAAATTTGCTGTCACTTCAGTTGATCGCAAGAATCTCACCTGTAAGCATTGTAATCTCAAGGGTCTTAACAAAGATACTTGTTTCAAGCTCACAGGTGTACAATATTGGTTTAAGGAATTGAACCAGAAGTCTAAGAACTAGGCCGAATCAACCGACCACTGCTCGACTCCATCTCCTTTTACCGACGCCGTCTTGTCGCCTCCTAATCACGCGACCCGCAACCTCACACCATACCCCTGCCCACTCTGACTTCGGTTCTACTCTGTTTGATGACCAATGGAATACGACCCTAATTTAATCAGTTTAATGTTGTGTCTGACCATGGGTCAAATCTACTTTACCATGGATTCTTGATTCGTGAGCCTCATATCACATGATTGGTGACAAAGGTTCTCTGATTGATATAACTACTATTGTCCATTCTGTGAATGTTATATTTCCTGATGCTTCCGTTTCATCTGCAACCCAATATGGTTCTATTCGATTTGGGAATGTTACTCTTACTCATGTGCTCTACATACCTTCTCTACAATGCCACTTATTATCATGTTCTAGATTGTTATCTTCCATAAAATGTCTAGCTTTATTTATTGAAAATTATTGCATTTTAAAGACAATCAGTACGAGGACTATGATTGGTGTGGGTGAACAACGTGGGGGGGGGGGTTATTAGCTTCATCTGCTGGATAAGAAAGTTCGTCCTCATATCTTTAAGTCTCTTCCGACACTTGCTTCAGTTTCTTCTTCTGATTTGTGGCATCAGCGTCTTGGGCATCCTTCTTCTATGGTGTTGTCTTATGTTTCTACCATTGAATTTAGCACTAATAATGTTTTTGTTCCTTGCCCTGTCTGTTATAGAGCAAAACAAACTAGACATGGTCTTCCTTTGAGTTCTTCGAATGCTAGTTCTTTATTCGAATTGATACATTGTGATACTTGGGGTCCTTATAAGACATCATCCTTTACTGGTGAATTTTATTTATTAGTTGCTAAGTCAGAAGTTGCCTCTATATTTATTGAATTTTGTGCTTTGGTCAAGAATCTGTTTGGTCGCGTAGTTAGGCTTGTCCGGGCTAATAATGGTACATAATTTCTACCTCTGAGATCATATTTTGCTAAATACGGGATTATTTTTAGACTTCTATGGTTGATAAACCACGTCTATTTGATCTTGTTGAGCGTAAGCATCGTCATTTGTTAAATGTGGCTCGTGCTTTGCGTTTTCAATCCAATCCGCACTTAAATTCTTAGCAGAATGCATTCTTACTGCTGTTTATTTGATCAACCGAACACCGACAAAGCAACTCAATGGACAAACACCATTTGAGTTACTCTATGGACGTAGTCCAAATTACAATCTGTTGCGAGTATTTGGATGCTTGTGTTTTGTCTCCTACATTCCCAGATATCGCGACAAGTTTGCTCTGACGAGTCGGCGTTATCTTTTCCCTGCTAGAAAGAAAGGATATCGGCTTTATGATTTTGAATCTAGTACCTTCTTCAATAGTTGGGATGCTAACTTTTATGAAGATAGGTTTTCGTACATTGTGCCATCACCGACGCCAGACATTACCCCATCGCCGGTCAGTTCCCCGATGCCTGAACCCTCACCACTGCTGGTTAACATATTCCCTCAGGAGAACCAGTCGCCGATGGTGGCCCCTGATCCTGATCACCGACTTTCCTTTCCACCGACCAACCAGATCCTAGACACGCGGCACGCTCCACCAGCGACCCCACCTCACCCGTTGCCAGTGTCCTGTCACACGCTTCCAGTGCTGACTGCGAATCTGCCCGCGTCACTACCACCGTCTTCCGAGGTGGTGCCTTTTTCGATCACTTATCCTTTACTGCCTGGTTTTCATGGTTTGTATTCGGGGATGCCACTTGCGGTCAAGCTTCTCCTTGTACAACAGAGTGTTCGTGATCGTCAGCATCCTACTTACTTGGATGACTATACATGTTCTGTTGCTGATTTTTATAGCCGCCCCTCTGCTACAATCACACATGCACCATCACAATCCTCAGGTGTTCTCTATCATTTAACTTATTTTGTAAATTGAGATAAATTTTCTAGAA
This sequence comes from Rubia tinctorum, assembly GCA_032355605.1. Classification (NCBI taxonomy): domain Eukaryota; kingdom Viridiplantae; phylum Streptophyta; class Magnoliopsida; order Gentianales; family Rubiaceae; genus Rubia; species Rubia tinctorum. The sequence continues at coordinate 2,806 of JAULKM010143933.1, read as the reverse complement.
CGCATTTTAGATTTTTGGGTGCAGTAAATTTTAGTGCAGATCACATCACTTATCTGAGGCTTCGAAGTATGCTCATTGACGTGATGCAATGACTGATGAGATTACTGCGCTCGAGCGCAACCAGACATGGACTTTGTCTTCTTTACCTCTACATAAGACTGTTATTGGATGCAAGTGGATGTATCGTACCAAGTTTAAATATAATGGTACCATTGAGAGTCAAAAAGCTCGATTGGTGGTCCTTGGAAATTTCCAGAAGGAAGGAATTGACTATACTGAGATGTTTTTCCTTGTTGCAAAGATGAGTTCGGTTCGTCTGTTTCTATCAGTTGTAGTCATTCGTGGTTGGGAACTTTACCAGATGGATGTGCATAATGTTTTTCTACATGGTGATTTGCATGAGGAGGTATTTATGTGGCCTCCACCGGGCTACCCTGCGCCTCCTGGACAGGTTTGTCAACTTCAGAAATCTATTTATGATCTTCGGCAAGCTCCTCGTAATTGGTTTGCGAAATTGGCTCAGGTTTTATGTGTCTTTGGCTTTGTTCAGAGTAAGGCAGATTACTCTATTTGCTTTTACTCGTGGCTCAGTTTCTTTGCATGTACTTTTCTATATGGATGATTTGGTCATTGTTGGCAGTTCTTCGACGCTCATCTCTGAATTCAAGAAATACTTGAGCTCTTGTTTTCATATGTAGGTTTGGTACACTTAAGTATTTGTTGGGTGTGGAGATCGCTAGAAGACCGGATGAGATGTTTCTTTCGCAAAGGAAATATGCTCTAGACATCTTATATGACACAGCTTTGTCGGCCTCTAAACCGACTGACTTCCCTATGGAGCAACAACATGATCCTACAAAGTTTGAAGGCTCCCTTTATGATGATCTTGAGCAGTATCGGCGCCTAGTAGGTCATCTCATTTACCTGACTATTACTCGTCCCGAGCTTAGTTATTTTGTTCATACACTTGCTTAGTTTATGAAGTCTCCTTGTGTTCCTCACTAGCAAGTTGCGATTAGAGTTCTTCACTTGAAGAGTCATCCTAGTCAAGGTTTATTTCTCTCTTCATGTAGTTCTTTACAATTGACTGCTTATTGTGATTCCGATTGGGCTGCTTACCCCATCACGTGACGTTCTCTGTCTCGGTACTTTGTGACAATTGGTGATTCTCCGATTTCATGGAAGACCAAGAAGCAACCTACAGTTTCTCGTTCTTCTACTGAAGCAGAGTGTCGTGCTAAGGTTGTTACATGTTGTGAGGTGTTGTGGCTTAAGTCTTTACTTCGTGACTTGGGTGTTGTGTATTCTGCTCCTATGCGACTATTTTGTGACAGTCAATTTGCACTCCATTTTGCGGCTAATCCAGTGTTCCATGAACGTAAGAAGCATATAGAGCTTGATTATCATTTTGTCTGTGATCTTGTACAATATTGTACTCTTATTACTCATCATATTTGTACGACTGATCAACCTACAGATTTGTTTACCAAAGCTCTCGGATGAAATCAGTTTCATTTTTTGCTTAGCAAGTTGAGCATTTCTGACCCCCATGCTCCAACTTGAGGAGAAGTATTAAGAAATAGTAATATTATGTGAATATTACTTGTAATTGTAATTAGATTAGATTATTTTTTCTTTTCTGTATAGATCTTTGTACCTCTATATAATGTACCCTAGAGTATGAATACATCACACAATTATTACCCCCGTAAATTCTTCATTAGGGTTAGATTGACACTTTATCAAATTACAGGGTTATATTGACACTTTCAACCTAAATGTAAAGTTATTTTAGCACTTAACTCAAAAGAAAATATGCAGATTCGACTAGGAGGTAGTACAGTAGCATGGTGGAAATGGATAATGGGGTTTACCAAACAAGATATGGCAACCTGGTTGCATATGAACTTGAAGCAGCCGCTAATCTGTCATGATTTTTTGCCTCAAACTTCTTAATCGATTTTGGAAATTTCATAACACCAACCATTAAAAATAGGCACGTTGAATTAAAAATGGCAAATACGCTATGTTTAAATTATAAAATATGCTTGTCGTGAACTTTTTGAAGAAAAATATTTTAATAATTGATAACCATTGATATAATGTAAAAATCACACTGATAGTGGTTGTATTTATCGATATTTTTGGACAGCGTTAAAAAATAATAGTTCAAAGATAAAGGTTGAATTTCGTCTTGACCATCGTTTTAAATGGGACCCAAAATGGAGAATATGCATGTTTTGAGTGAGATTGTGTTGGGAAATATGCATGTTTCGAAGCTTTTATCTTTCATCACCAATAACCCATTCGATTTTGATTTATATTTCAGCGGGTCAGACCACACTCACCGGAAAATCGCGCTACCAGAAAATGGGTTAGACCCACCTTTCCGACGCAACAAATTCCATAACTATGTGACAAATTCCTCTCCTCACCACTATCAATGAAATTCCTCCGTGCAACTCAATTTCCCCGCACGACGTCTAACAGCCCGATGAATTTGAGAGATTGTTGAAACGACTTCGTCGCATACCAAAGAAATTCAACTAAATCCAACACGAGTCCGGTTAATAGCGACGTCGAATCCGGTAGAAAGGGATGTGAATCCGGCCGATCACAAAGCCGATATGGGAAGCATAGGGACAACATTGTCAGTCTACAAAGACGATGATTTGGGTTATTCTATTATTAATATCTATTTGCAAATCAACCCTTAAACTTTCAGAAACTTTTTTTTTAAAAAATGAATCTAAAGTACTCTCTTCGTTTCTCTATTAGTGCCACGTCAATTTTGGGCATTAAAAAT
>JAULKM010143923.1:0-17965 GCA_032355605.1 Rubia tinctorum | reverse complement strand
TTTTACCCTAAAAATACCCGTAAATTTTAGCTTGGCGGGGGCTGGAGCCCCCTCCAGCCCCCTTGTACATCCGCCCCCAAGGGACCAAAACAACTATGATGACTCAATAGAAATATATTCACATTATTATCAAACTGTTACAATCAAACCAAAACAAAACTCTGCTTGCACAAATTTGCACTGGACATGAACTTCAGATGCGCAGAGAACACTCTTCACATTTACTTACCTTGGCCAGTTCTGGTGTTCTATGACTGACTATTTACCCTGTTATACTGCCAAACACTACCAAGATGATAGACACGGATTCGAACAAAAAGCCAAAAACGAAGAGGATCCGATCAAAACATTAATCAAGATTGGGATATCCGACCCATTTTAACATCAACACCACCGGGTCCTTGGATTTCTTCAGCAGCACCAGGAACCACCATACCCGGATAATTCGGAATCATCCCCGCATTTCTAACACCATAGTAAACAGGCTGATGATCCACCGCTGTCATGCCTCTCGCTCCTCCTCCTCCTCCGTAAACCTGGTGGCTGTATCCAAGTGGAACTTGCCCCGGGTGGATTGGAATCTGTTGGTGGACATATGGAGCACCCATTGGAACCTGCTGAACTGGGAGATTCCCGGATCGCACATAGTAGACGGGTACGGGTTGCATGGCTTGCCCCGGGTAATGCCACATGGGCCCACTCGCATACCCGGTTTGCTGCGACACAACTGCCTCTCCTGAGCCTCCTTCCACGACACCTTCATACGGAGCTTCTTTCACGGGTTCGGTGACTGGGGCCGGGTTGGGGTCAACCGGTTTCGTTTTCACCGGTGGAAGATTCGGTGGAATTGCCGGGATGCTAGTGGGAGCCAGGGAGGATGAAGTAGAGCAGAACGGTGAGGAAATAACCGGGTTGGGCGACCCGGGATCCGAACCCGGATGGTTCTCACTCAGGTGGGACTTTGTGTATCTCAATTTCGGGTCACGCTGATTATCATCCGAATTATCCAACCCAAATAAGTAATCCGGAACTTCAGAGATTATAGAGGAGACCTCAGACTGTCCGCGCTCCAGACCCGGCCCGCGACCCGACCCGCCATTGAGCGCATCCAAAAACCAGTGCTCCCGCTTCGTGGAACCGTCGAGAAGGGAGCTGATGGAGCTGGCTCTGGAGCTGCCGCCATCGCCGCCGACAGGGAAGAGGAAGACTCTGAGCCGAGCTGACTTCTGCGACTGCACGAGCCGATCGTACTCGTCCATCATGTTCTCCACGTCCTCGTCGGTGGAGACGGTGATCAGTGAGTCCAGGTCCTCGTTGGGGAGCTGGTACTTGATGCTGAAGCTGGAGGGGCCGCAGAGCTTGGAGAGCTTGGAGATGAGCGCGGAGAAGCTCGTGCGGCGGCTCACGGCGACGATGCGGGTGTCGCCGCCCATGTACCGGAGCTGGTTGTCGTGGGGGCGGGGCAGGATGCTGCCGCCGAAGCTGCACATGAACCGCACGCGCTGAGGGTGAGCCGCCGCCGGGTGGTGGTTGCTGTCGACGTCGTTGCGGGTTGAGCGCGGCGTGGAGGCCAGCGAATCGGGGGCGCCGGAATCCTGTAGCTCGGTGGCCTGCTGGTGGTGGTTGGCGGCGGCGGAGGCCATGGCTGCAGGGAACTGAACCATCATCAGTCAGGCGGTGTGATATTATAGATGAAAATGGAAGTGTGTGTGTGTTTGTTTTTGCTGTTTGCTAAGTTGCATGACGCTGCTGATGATCACGAAAATTACAGGGGTATAAATAAACAACCGTTTCTTTAAGTGTGTTTTTGAAATATGTATTTAAAGAAAAGTTGGCAATATATGAAAATTCACAATTCTTATATCGTGTCATGTTTCCATCCATGTGCATTTCAAGTGCATTAACCATATTTATATGCACGTAATCTTATTTTATATTTTCTAACAATAATTAATCTATAACTAATGAGATAATTCCACTTATTAAAAAAAATTAAAAGTAAACTATATTTTAAAATATAAATAATTAAAATTAATAGTAAAAGTAAAAGTTATACGAAGGAGATTTGGCATCAATTTGTATACTGTACCTCTGGGATACCAAGGAGTTGCATAGTATACATGTTGAATGTGAGTAAAATAATGTACATTCTCACACAACAAAAGCACATTCTTATAATTAAATATGCATAAAATACCCGGGGGATACGGTGTTCATGGTACTAGAGGAATACCATATCATTTAGCATTTGGCATAATGTGATTAAGACGCTATCATTCATATAGTATTCAAAATTAAATTAAAACAATGCGCAATTTTACATGGCAAAATTTTGGGAAAAATCGTCTTTCCATAAACAAATGGAAATATTGTGTTAAATTTAAATTATACAAAGATAAAAGGTTTTAATTGCAATAATAATAAAAGTATTATTATAAGTTTATGATCCAATTAATACAAACCAAAAATTTTATCTTCATTTATTCTAATTTGCAGTTAAAATCTTGATATTTTCATAACTTATGGAAAAACCGAATGGACTCAATTTATATTACAAAAAATTTCTTACAATTTTTAAAAAATAAAATATTCCAGAAATACAGTGTTCACATTATTTCAGAGATAAATGCCATATAATTTGCCAAAATAACAAAGGGAAAATATGGGGAAAAAAGGATAGCGGGTAAAATTCACTATCCCCCTACTAATATAAGAGGAGGGTTTATTTCGCTTTTTCAATAGTACTCCCTCCGTTTCACTGGAATTGGCATGGTAGCTTTAGGTGTTTGGATTTAGGTGAATGAAATGTGTGGATGAAATTGAATTTAGAAAAGGAAAAGTAAAATGAGTGGATGAAATTGAAGGAATCTTGGCATAAAAGGAAAGTGTGTCAAATTCACAAAAACAACCAAAAAAGGAAAGTGTGTCACTTCCAATGAAACAAATGGAGTATTAGTTATATTAATTATAAAATGATCTCATCATGTTTTTCTAAAATTAAATGGCATTAAACGCCTAAATGTAGTTTCCGCTTCCTTAGTTTCGAGTTTCAAACTTAATTTTCAAATGTGACACAAAAACCAACACACTTTCTAGTTCGCAACTCCACCCCGACGAGGTTACGTGTTCGAAATTTGTTTACATTTTTAGTCAGCAGTCCAATTGAATTGTTTCAAACTCGAAACATGTATTGGATACCAGTTTCGATTTCGGAACTCATATCCATGAAAACCGCCTTTCATTTTGCTTCAGTCGCTTTTGAATTTTAAAGGGGTCCAGATCATACAAGTTTCGAGCTCCAAACCTCCGTCAGAAGGCGGTTCCTAGAAAATTCTTCGAAACTGTCTTTGAATGACGCCTTTAATATGTCATTCTCTACTAGTGTGTAACCATTAGACAATTTAAAATAGGAGTTTGTGCTTCAGAAAATTTTGTGACCAAACCATATATGCATAAATAGAGAAATGAGAGGCGTAGTACTCCCTCCGTCCCATTTCAAATTTTACATTTTGACTTTTAACAGTTAATTTGAAAAATATTTGATCCTTAATGAATCTGTTTGGCAGAGTTGTGCTTATAAGCAAATCTGACTTGTTTTGAAAGTAGGGGGAGACCAGCTTCTGCTTTTCCCAAAAAAAATAGATTCTGCTTTCAAAATAAGTTGTTTTTTTGCACTTTACCAAACACACTAAAAAGTGTTTTGCACCAAAAAGAGCCAATGTCTTTCCGGATCATAAATTGTTTCATCTGAGGCCAATTTCAGCAGTTGAGCCTTTGCGCCGTTTCCGCTGCACTTCTGTTGCAACCATATCATCTCTTCATCCCATTTCTTCGGTTCCCTGTCCATGTTCAGCCAACTCAACACTTTTCTCCCCACTTCCTTTGTTTCTTTGCACTCAAAAAACAGATGTTGTATGCTTTCTTCTTCCCCACATAACACACAACTGATCTCAACATTCAACCCAAACCTTCTTAGTCTATCTTCGGTTGGCAGTCGTATGTAACAGCACATCAAGTAGGTGAACATGGCCCTAGGTCTGGCATAATTCTCATACATCATGTTTCTCCAACTCACTACTGGTTGCTCCTTCCTTAATTCATTGTATATTTTCATGATGCTGAATTCTCTCCCTTGTAATTGCTTCAATCACACCTCCATAGTCTGAACCTTTTCCTTACATTTGTTCAGATTTTTCGTCATCCAAGAAGCACTATCAGGAAATCTCACATTCAGTGTTCCTTAATATCTTTCAATAAAGATAATTAAAACTTGTAAAAATTTAATATTTTGAAAATACATATTATAACGAATCTAACAATGTATCACACAATAGTAATAATACTTGTATACCAATTCAATTTGAGCGTTAAAGTTAGAAAATTTTGACTAAATGAATATTTAAATTGCATTTTGAAATGGGACATGAAGAGTATCATTTTTATGGATACGAATTTGATTTGTTTATATATGAATTTCTTTTTATTTTTCCCTTTTCACTTTTCACCTTTTTAAAAAGATTTTTTCATCTTTTTTTTTTTTTAACAATCACATTTCATTCATGGTGTCTCACATAAAACGGGTGAGACTCCAGCGTGTCTCACACATCTCACCCATGTGTCTCACACAAAGGTGGGGTGAGACTCCCACATGCATTGACAGATCTAGGGCGGGGGCACTGGGGGCACGTGCCCCCACTGACTCCACCCTTAATGTTTGGTATTTTTATTTTTTAATAAATTTTTAAAAATTAATTGTATATGAGGTCTTAGTAGATAGATAAATTTTCGACAGCAATTTTTTAAAGTTTATTAGCTGTACAAAATACTCACATGATCACTTGTTTTAAGAGTCCGTTTGCATCCTCCTTGTTTTAATCAATTTATTTCGAGATAATTTGCAAGAAAATTATTGATAGGAGGAATTTACATTATATACTGCTTAATTATGTATTAATCATGTGCAATGGAATGATATGTTCCTGTTTCAATCCATGATTGTCATATTTCATTAATAAAAAAACACGTCTTATTAAACTATTGAAGAAAGAGTTATTATACTTTATCAAAATATTTAAAAATTAAAGAAATGTTATAATATAATATTATTTATACTTAAATTTAGGTTTTATTAATATATTTCATTTTCTAATATAAAATTAACTATATATTATAAGTGTGCCCCTACTAAATTTATTTTCTAAATCCGCCACTGCCCACATGGCTCACAGAAAGTGAGTCTCCACACTTAACACGGTATATACGGAGACTTGAAATCATAATAATGCAATTTCATGGGAAAGGGGATAGGTAGATTCGAACATCTATTGCACCTGAACTTTAATTTTAAAAGTTGGGAGATTTTGAAATGTCTTACGTGAACAGTAAGTACTGTTTTTTTACTTTTATTAAAAGTAAGTACTGTTTCACTTTAACAAGAGAAAACATTCTATTAACTATGCCTTTGAAATTTGTTTAAATGATTTTGCATTTGCATAGATCTAATTGTTTAAGTTTAAACGTAAATAAATTTTACATACTGTCCATGTTTTACTGTATTTGATACGTAAATAAATTACCATTTTCTGAATTTAGGAATTTGAATTTGTAAAATATGAATGTGTGATTTTATCAATGATACAAGAGCCCTATGTATAAGATTCATATACAGAAGTACAACTAGAAAATGATTATGACTAAGGCATACAAGATATACAAGAAAATTCACAAGATATACAAGAAAATTCACAAGATATCTTCTACACTTCTCCTCAAGTTGGAGCATGAGGATCCCGAATGCCCAACTTGCCAAGTAAAGCCTGAAAGGACTGTCTTCCAAGCGCCTTAGTAAACAAATCTGCTAGCTGATTAGAAGTGTCAATATGATAAGTAACCATATCACCAGACTGAACCAAGTCACGAACAAAATGACAGTCAATCTCAATGTGTTTCGTCCTCTCATGAAACACCGGATTGACTGCAATATAAAGAGCTGCTTAACTATCACAATATAACCGCATTGGAGTAGAGTGAGCAATACCCAATGAGCAAAGAAAGGACTTGAGCCACAGTAGCTCACAACAAGCAACAACCATAGCTCTATATTCAGCTTCAGCCGAAGAACGAGAAACAGTCGGTTGTTTCTTCGTCTTCCATGTTAAATCCAATTGATACTAAGTGGAGATGACACAAGACCTTCTATGTAAGTCATTATCTTTGTAAGAAACCGATGTGGGATATATCTGTCAACACGTCCCCTCACGTGCCAATGTGGAAATACTCCACGACCCATGACAGGTCAAATTAAAGGATATCCACACATCGGCCCAATAAACTCAACTCGGACTCATATCTTAAATAGTTGGCTCTGATACCAGGTAAAATATGAATGTTTGATTTTTAATGGCACAAAAAGCTTACATATAGATTTCATATATAGAAATACAACTAGAAAATGATTATAACTAAACCATACAAGATATAAAAGAATATTTACAAGATATCTTCGAAAATATAACAAAATATCTTCTACAGAATTGGATGGAGAGTAGTCCCGGACAGACTCCCAGTGTGCCACATCAGCTGTTGAAATGATTTTTGCATCTAATTACTTAAGCCTAAAACATGACAAGCCGTAGCCTCTCTTTCGCCGCACTTCTTATATTTTGTTATTCAAGAAGTTTGCGTTTTGTCTCCACGTATTAGTTTTGTTTTTCGAATTGATCGATTAGATCCTTGTATTTATGATGATAACTCGATTTAGTTGTTCACGTTAATACATTATTCTCGATCAGTACGTTCAGATCGTGCGTTCGTAATTTTATTTGTGGCTTTGTCTTTAGGTTTCCATTAATTTAGAGTCAAATCTCTGTTTTTCAACGTGTTTACAGTTTGGACAACATAGATCGTAGTTGGATCAAGTGGTGTTACAGTTGTAGAAGATCCATGTTTGGCGTAGTAATATTGATGTGTGATATGCTCTTCTTTGCCAAGTAGTCGTGATTTTTACGGGAAGCAAGTTAATATCCTCTAGAATGATGTTACAGTTTTTATTGGATTTCTTATCTGTAATAGTACAGACGACCAGTCTGGTTGACATGTAATTTAGATATCATTGTAATATGCTAGTTATTGCTAGAGGTTAGTTAGGTTGGATGTCAATTCTACTCATTGTAACCAGCGCTTGACGTTTATCCAGCATCTTGGAATGATTTATTTTCAAAATAAATAAATTACTTAAGCCTAAATGTAATTAAATTCGTTACTACGATATTTATTTAAAGTATTATCAACTAAATTGTGTCAAGTAAGTTGGGTACGTGACCTTTGAATCATTAACTTTTACTTACTCCATCCCACCCCACCATATGTGATATTTATTTAATTTTTCAGATATTTAATAATCATGTTTGATCGTAAATGTCTCTAATTACATATATCAATTTCATATAAAAAATTAATAATTAGATAATATATGTTAAACATGAATTCAACAATATTTCAGATGATATATTTATTATATACTATATTTATTTATATTTATGGTCAAATTTGACTTTAAATAAATAAATATGTCATTACTAGTGTGACGGAGGTAGTATGTCGGAAATTGGTCAATGAGTGCCAAATGTACAAAATATTTTAGGTTATTTATAAATTAGTTAAAGTTTATTTGATTTGATTTCAATACATTTGTTTAGTTTATTTACTGCCTCCATTTCAACTCTATTTGAAGAGAGAGAAAGAGTACGTTTTTTTTCTTTGGATTATTTAATGAGTTAGGATGACGTGGAAGTGAGACTGTGCTATTAATTTTGGAATTGGCGGGTTAATTTGGCCTTGGAATTCAAAGAAAATGGGCCAATCCAATTAATATAATGGACAAAATTTGATAAATAAGAAAATAAAGTGTAATATGCAAATTCAGTTGGGACGTCCTAAATAGAAAAGAGTGCAAATAGAATTGGGACGGAGGGAGTACCTCTGCTCAATTTAATTTGTTTTATTTCACTTCAATTGATGTTATATAGATGATATGGATGTGGTGTTGACAACCACTTACAGCCCATGCAAGATCATGAGCGCTTCCTACAATAGATCTAGGAACTTCCATTCCATGGATTCTAACAAAAATCATACCTAGTATTATTATACTCTTGACTAGTATATTGAGCCCTAGTGGGACATTTGGAAACTTGTTGATATGATTAAGTGTCATTTCACAACCCGTGTGTATCAGGATATGAGTGATTGACGATGTCTAGCTTGGGTCATTGCTTCGTGTATTGCGACTTATTCTGCATGTACTGCTGATAATGTCTGAAATGTCCTTGTTCCCTACCATGTATTTGCAGTTGTGCCTTGTTCCGAGCAACAAGCTACTACCACCCTTACATCTTGGATCCTGAATGATTCGTCAGTGTTGATGCACGTCCAGTTTATGTAAACTTGGTCTGGCTGATGCTCCAAAATCTACCATATTAAGAGAATGCCTTCCACCCTCACCATTTTTTGTTCATTAGTCGTTTGGATTCCAACCTTTCTAGTGCTTCCTGTGAAGAATCTGGGTCTGCCTCCAGGTTTTTCCGTCTTGGACCTAATCAGCAGTCCCTCATTTGTGCTTTCTTTGCAATGGTTGTGGTGTAGCCTCGAACCACATTCCCAACCATGCTCCTAGCGACAACGGTTGTCCTAGTCTAAAGTCAAATCCTAGCTTAGAATTTTTCCATACCTTTCTAAATATTTCTCATTCAAAGGATCATGTGTGTAGGTGTTTCACGTATGTATGACACATTTGACGAAGGGAGACACCTCCATACCTCTGGTTCTCATTGCCGGTCATGCATTCTGAATTAGTCTCCACACCAGGATTTGCATTTTCCTTGTGTCGTTGATTTCAAGAGCTTCTTCCATATGGTCATATTGGGTTCCATGATTGGCGTCGCGTTTGAAGTTGACGCTTCCTGCCTCTGTTTTGCAACTCAAATCTTGTGATACCCACTTTTGACGTGTACTTTCCTAGCCAGTCCTTATCCCATAAGCGGTAATCTTCCTGTCTGAAAGGGTGCTAGTGGGATGTGCATTCCCATTACATCCCTTACTATTTCTAGGTGGAAGAATAATCGGAGGAGTGACACTCTCCATTGCTTGGCATGTCTATTATGTCAATGACCTTAAGCCCCAGTGGGGGCAGCAGTTGTCGATCATGCCTTGTGGGGTTTTGTAATTTGGTATCCACTCTTCCTGAATGTCTATGCCATGCCCATCTACCACTTGCCATTTGTCCCAATCCCATAATATTCCCTCCCCCTCCCCACACATACATGATGCATTTTGTGTTGGTTTGACCTCCGGGAATCTTTGATTATTGCACTACATACTGATGAAAAATCTAGAGAAGAATGAATCTTTGTCAGTGATGATCTTCCAGGCCAGTTTTCCTAGCATAACTTGGTTCATTTGCTCCGTGGAGTGTATTCCCAGTCCCCCGTGCCCCTTGGAGCGACACATTACTTTCCATGGCTTCTAACGAATTCATCTCACTTCCGTGTCTACGACCCATATGAATCTCGACATGTGGATGTCTATCTTCTTTGCCACTGTAGATGGAATTATGAAAGTGCCCAACATATATTGGGTTGTGGATGCCATAGCGTGTTTGCTGAGGGTAAACCTTCCCGTCACTGAGAATGCGGCGGGGATAAAAACCATCAATCTATTCCTCTATTAGTGACATAATTTCTAATTTGAAGTGTTTCTTTTTAAATTAGTATTTTATAATTATGGAAAATTTAAATTTATTACATTCATTCATTTTACTTTTCATTATTTCAATTCAATTTCATCCATTCATTCAATATTTTCTAAATTCTAACGCCAAAAAGTGGCATGTCAATAATAGAGAAATGGAGGAAGTATAATGATATAAAGATGATGATTTCATTCTTTTAACTTTTCATTCTTTTAATTCATTTTCACCCATTCATTCAGTATCTTCTAAATTCTAATACTAAAAAGTGACTTGTGAGAAACATAGCAATATAATGATATAAAGATGATGAAATCATTAGAGCATCCAGCATTGCTATAGTCTACGAGACGAAAAATAACATGTTAATGATGTACACATAGAAATTTGTTGCCTTGGGATAACCTATGAGTTTTTCACAGTCAGTATCACCTAAATTCTTCCTCACAATCATGAATATTGTTATGATTTGAGCATTTTGACTCGATCACGGTCAAAAGTATTGTGTCAAAATCAACTTATAATTCCTCTCACTCATGATCATCAAACTCATTTCCCCCGTTTTGTTACGTACAGCGGTAGAGAGTGACATTATAAAATTTTTAGTTTGTTAAAAATGGAATAATAATTAATTAGATGTTCCTTTTGTCCCAGACTAAATTTTACATATTTTTTTAAAAGTCTTTCAAAAAATATGTTTAATTGTTAATATATTTAATTATATATAATAATGGTAAATCAAAATTTAATATTTGGAAACTATTTACTATGACGAATCCAGCCATTAATATCACGTAAGATAATATTATTTTTTTATACAGAAAATGACAGATTTGGTACCCACTTTTAGGCAAAATTATAAGTTTCGTTCCTTTTTTTGCAAATTGTTTCCAAAACGTTCCCACATTATTACGAAATGTTCTCAATTTATTCCCACATAATATTAGCCGGTTTAAGTGAATCAACATTGAACCGGTCTTTTCTAATGATGATGGTATCACTATTGGGAAGAAAAGAACATGGAAAGTAAGTACAACAGAAGAGACAGTGAGTATAATTGGATTGGTGGTGTTCAGAACATGGTGGAGGAGGCAATGGAGAAAAAACTGAAAAAAGAGAACATTGAAAAATAATTAATTTAACTTCAAAAATTGTTAAACTATAATTTTTTAAATCTCGGTAACTATGACGGTTCCGTTAATTCAATTAATATTTGTTATGTTCGATAAAGGAACTAACTGAGAAAATTTCGTAATAATGTGCAAAATGAGGAACGAAAGTTGTAATTTTTCCTAAAAGTGGGCACCTAAACATTCATTTTCTCACTGTTTATATATTTATTCAAACATATGATCAAAGTTTGATAGTATTAACTGTAAGATAGTAAATGTCAAGTTCAGTACGAACATATGAAGTATTTAAAATGTATAAAACAAAAACCATACGTAATCTACACTTATTTATTTGAATTATTCTTTGCTTATTTGTTAAAAGATATATACCCCTCCCATTTATCTATATAGCACCAATAATTTTAGATGTTTAGATTTACGTTAAATGAAATGAGTGGATGAAATTGAATTTAGAAAAAAGAAAATAGAATGAGTAGATGAACTTGATATAATCTTGCCAAAATAGAAAATGTACTAATATAAAAGGAAATAATTTTCAAAAAAATGTGTCAAATACAGAATATTAAAAATATATTAATCATCAGAAGCAATGCTCCCGACTGTGCGGCGATCTACACACAGTAAAAGTGTAGAACACTGACGACCATGAAAACTAGGGGTGGTCGTCCGAAGAAGAAGGTGGGCACACCAGAGATGGATTGGGGTAGCAGAGTCCAAGAGGAGATGGAAGCTACCAGTCAAGGAGAAGGATCGGGGAAGGAAAGTGAGAAGGAACGTGATGAAGAAATAGAACTGCAGAAGAGTGATGTAACTAATAAATCTCTGAATACTGTAGTAAAAAGAGGGATGGATAAGCTTTGGGTAGATGTAATCAGTGGGAATCAGATTCAATTGAATGGTATGAGAATTGAATTTGTAGCTCCAACTATGGTGGAAGGGGAAGGGGAGGTAGAAATTGAAGTTAATGATTTAGAAACTGAGATGAAGTACTGGGAGAATGCATTAATCATGTATGTACTTGGGGTGACTTGACTATGACTGGTGTTAAGAAATACATGATGATAAGGATTTAGAAACTGAGATTAAGTACTGGGAGAATGCATTAATCATGTATGTACTTGGGGTGACTTGACTATGACTGATATTAAGAAATACATGATGAAATTATGGTCGTTTGCTACTCTACCACATATATATTATAATGATGAAGGATTCTTTGTTGTGAAATTTAAATATGATGTTAATAGAGATTTAGTGATGAGGAATGACCCTTATACTATACATAACATGTCGATGTTTCTTCATATCTGGAAACTAATTTTTTTTCCATGAAAAGGGATAGAGTGAAGGCATTGCCACTATGGGTGAAGTTGCCTGGTTTACCACTGCATTTATGGGGTGTTAGGAGCTTGGGGGAAAATAGATAGTGCACTGGGGAAACCTCTATTCACAGGTGAATGTACGACTGCAAAACTGAGGGTCTATTATGCTAGATTATTGGTAGAAGAGGACATAACACAGAAAATCCCAGATTGTATAAAAATTAGGGATATGGAGGGAAACAAAATGAAGAAGAAAGTTTTGATGGAATGGAAGCCTCTGTACTGTGAAAAATGCCTGGAATATGGACATAATTGTAAGATGAAGGAGGAGAAAATGGTACAGGTATGGAGATCAAAACTGGATAATGATATGGAGATGGAAATTAGGGAGAAAGTGGGAGAGAAGGTGGAGAAAGAAGGGCTGAAACAGGGAGAAAAATATAATATAGAGGGAAAGCTGGAGAAGGAATGAAGTCTTGTGAAAACCAGGAGCTGAGGAAAAAATAAAACGGAGATTGATGACTGTAAAGAGATGGTTGAAGTGGGAAGTAGCAGGGGAAGAAATACTGAAATTCAAAAGGATGTGAGAATCTAGGGGGATCCTCCAGATGCCTTAGAATTTGCATCATGATAATAGCATGGAATATTAGGGGGCTAAATAAAGTTACTAAGTACAGAGAGATAAGCACATGTCTTAACAGATTGAATACTGTTGTAGCAAACTGGATGAGACTAGAGTAAAAAAATCATAAAAAGTGAGGAAGAATTTGGAGAAGCAATGGAGCTATATAGAGAATTATGAAGCACATTATAATGGAAGAATATGGATTTTATGGGATCAGAACAACGTGATAGTGAGGAAGGTGAAAGCTACTGATCTATTGTGGTACACTGTGAACTAACTGATCAACATGGGGATTTGATCACTTGGATGACAACAATTTATGTTGGAAACCAGCTGAAAGAAATGAGGGTTTTATGAAGAAATATCGAAGATTAGAGTCTATCAATTAGGGCCTTGGGTGTTAATTGGAGACTTCAATAATGTTTTTTGGATGTAAGGGATAGAATATGAGGGAACATGGTCCAGGTTAATGAGTATTGGGATCTTGATCAATTAATGCAAAAAGTTGGCCTGTTTGAATGTGAAAGTGAAGGGGAGTTTTATACTTGGACTAATAGGCATGTTGAAGGAGTGATGCTTTATTGAGATTGAAATTGTGGGAGAAGCAGAATAAGGGAACTAAGCAATTAAGGTTTCTCAATTGTTTACTAGATGAGGAGATTGTATTGCAGGACATAAGAAGCAGTTGGGGAAAAACCAATCAAAGGCAGGACAATGGTTAGAATCCGGAACAAACCGATGAGGCTACAAGGGGATATGAAGAAACATATGAGGAGCATGACTGGAGTGAAGCAGAAGCTGGAGGGAGCAAGAAAGAAATTATCAGAGGCTCAAACTAAACTTGAAAGTGGAAAATGGATAAGAGCCTGATTCAGTAAGTAATTGACTTTGTGGAGGAGGTTCAGAAATGGAATGTCATTGATGAAAATATAGCAAGGCAGAAGGATAAATCAGGCTACATCAAACCGGGGGATAAAAATAATGCCTATTTCCATGCCTCGGTGAAATAAAAAATAACTACAAAAGGTTTAAGAAAATGATAAAAGCAGATGGATAGGAGACCACTGATAAAAAAGAAATTGAAGAGGAGGAGGTGGTGAATTTTTTATATGGATTTGGTTGGCAAAACTGAGGTGAGACTGAAAGGGATTGATGTTGCAGTGATGAGTAAGAGGAAAACACTTAGCCATGAAGGGAAATTGAGTCTGATCAGAGAGGTTAATGAAGATGAAGTGTGGTTGGCTGTAAAGAGTATTGAGGATCTAAAGGCACCCGAATGGGATGGATTTGGAGCTAAGTTCTTTCAGAAGAATTGGAATGTGATAAAAAATAAGGCTGTGATGGAGGCTGTGAATGAACTGCTCAAGGAAGGTAGAATGTTCAGACCAATAAGCAACACAATGGTGATATTCATTCCTAAACACCCTGCAGCTAAAACTGTGAAGGAGCTGGGGCCTTTATCTTGCTATTATACAATGTATAAAATCCTGTTCAAAGTACTCACTAAAAGGCTGAGCAGAGTTATAACTGAGATTGTGAACACAGACCATGCTGCCTTTGTACTAGGGAGGAGCATCCGTGGCCATATTCTGATGGTTATGGAACTGATTAGGGGATATAACAGGAAAAAGGGAAGACCAAGATCATGCTGCAAATGGATATTCAAAAAGCTTATTACACAGTGGATTGGAGAGCATTGGAACCGATACTGAGAAAAGTAGGTATACCAAACAAATTCATTGAATGGGTGATGGTTTGTGTATTTACTGTTTTTTATCAATACATTGTAAACGGGGAAATTTCAAGGACCGTGGAAGCTAAAAGAGAATTGAGGCAGGGGGGATCCAATCTCACCACTCTTGTTTGTAATCTTGATGGAGTATATGCGCAGGTGTATGCTGGCACTGGAAGAGAATGTGGAGTTCAAGTATCATGCCAGATGTTAAGCTGCTAAATTTAAACTTTGTAGATGATGTTTTACTGATGTCTAAAGGTGAAACAGGATCTTTCAAGGCTATGATGGAGGCCTAAAATGTTTTTAGAGAGTCTACTGGGCTGGAGGTGAATAAGGCAAAAATGCAAATATACTTTGGGGTTGCGGAAGATGAGCAGAAGGGGGGAAATTATAAACCTGACAGGTTTTGAACAGGGAGAAATGACATTCAGATATTTAGAAATACCCCTTACCTTGCAGGGAATTGAATTTACTGATGTGTCAACCATTCAATGAGAGAATTACAGAGAAACTGAGGCACTGGAGTGCAAGATTACTCAGTTATGCAGGGAGAATGCAACTAAAAAGGACCGTGTTGTTCTCAATTCTAAATTATTGGATGCAGGCCTTCCTTTTTCCAAAATTAGTAATGAAACATGTTGAGGCAATGTGCAGATCATACATGTGGAGTGGTGGAGAGGTAGTAACCGGAAAATCTCCAGTAGCTTGGGAGATAATTTGTACTGAGAAGAGAGCTGGAGGCATGAATTTGATATCATTGGTGGACTGGAATGAGGTAAATGTGATGAAATTGTTGTGGAATCTATGTTTCAAGGCTGGTGGAAGGTGGGTTAGATGGGTACATGCTTGATATATTAAAGATGAAGATGTTATTGTAACTAAATTCCAACTGATTGCTCTTAGGTGCTGAAAATTATGGTGAAGTGCAGGAAAAAGCCATGGAAATGGAGGAATGGAGAGAGCTGATTGGGAAGAAGAAATTATGCATGAAGAAATTATATAAAGTAGTAAAAGGAGAACAAATAGAGACCAGGTGGAGGAAGTTGGTTTTGGGAAATTTGGCTAGACCAAGAGCAGTGTTCCTGTTGTGGTTAGCATGCAATAAACGACTAGCAACGAAGGACATGCTGATGAAGTTTGGGATTCAAACAAATGGAAAGTGTGCATTCTGTTTGGATGAGGATAGCTTGCAACATCTGATGTTCGAGTGCAAGATAACAAAGGAGATATGGAGGGGTGTCTTGAGATGGCTTCAAAGAAGAAGAGAACCGGAAGGATGGCAAGAAGAGTTTAAATGGTTGGTTCAGAACACAAAAGGAAAAGGATAGAGGGCTAGAATTTTGAAAATTGCAGCTGTGGATGTGGTCTATGAATTATGGAAGATGATAACTGAAGCTTATTTTGGGAAGAAGAATCAAGGAGGGGATCGAACAAGTGAAATTATAGAATGTATAGTTAATAAATCTTTGTTAAAAGTTTAAATCAAAGAGTCTTGTGCTAGATTAATGTTGCTAGAAGTAGAACGGGAGGAGATGTAAATCACAGTTTTAACATAAAATGAAAGTAGCATTATTTCTAAATAAAATAAAAATAAAACATTAATCTAAAATTTCAAAGGGCTCCCTAGCTTTGTTAGGAATTCCCACGTCCGATTACGGGATAGCAAAAAATATTTGACAGCGGTAAATAGACAAGCATAAGATGAATTTACTACTCCATGTTTTCTTAAATTCGGTCTTCATCCACAATTAATCAATCTAGTATTACTTTAAGAGAGTATAGGAAAAGACGATATTTCCATAAGTTTATAGATAGTTCGCAAGTAATTTTTATCCTAAATATTTTAATTTTTTATAAATTTAAATATTGTATTTTAACATTTAAAATAAGTAATAGTATGTATTTGAATGTGAAAATTTAAAAATATATAATATACAAATATATTTTCAAAAAATTTAAATTTAGTAAGTAGTTTAATAAATACAGTGTATAAGGTAAAAAATGAATAACATGTTCATAAACGTATGGACAGACAGTCTGTCATGAGACTCTCTCTTATTTTAAAAATAATTGTCGAGCAACTCATATATAATTACTACAACATATTCATTCCCTTATCCCATTTTAAACTGCAATTTAACTATTTATTTAGTTATAATTTTCTAACTTTAATCATGAAATTGAATTTTTATTTAAATATAATTACTTGTGTGTGATACATTGTCAGATTTGTTATAACACATATTTCCAAAATATCAAATTTTAACCAGTTATAAAGATATTAAAGATCAAACATTTTTTCCGTGAAAAGTCAAAAGGTGAAAGTTGAAATGGGATAGAGGAGTATTTGAATTTCCCTTAAATCAATCTAAATCTTTTAATAGATCTCAACTTTCCAATCCGTTTTTCTACCATGAAAGAAAGGAGGTTAAAACGGTGTTCGGTGATTGTTACTTTCAAACAGATTTGCAACAAGATTCACATCATAATTATCATAATCTATAGCTGATTTTTTTCCCATCAATTAAAACTCCCACCAGGGCAGCAAAAGTCACTATAAAAATAGATAAGCTACCGTATTAAATAACTTTTGCATTTTGAAAAGTAAAAAAAAAAAATTTACGCTTTTTTGAATAGTAAAATCTACGATCCTGTTGTAATGCTCCTTTCATGATTTCATCTTTTAGCTTGATGGGTAGAGTGAAAATCTCTCCCGTGGACAATTGATAACTATATAATGAAAAGAAGAAAATAAAAAGGAAAGGATAATGGTATTTAAAAGAAACAAAAAAAAAGGTGGCGAAAAAAGAACCTTCCTTAATACGACTTTTTCTATTTTCTATTTTCTATTTTCAAACATACACAACCCTCGCATTTGAGTGACGCGCATTTAGTTATGATCACTATTAATGTTGGGAAGGGTTCAATACAAACTCTTATTTTTACATAATTTTTTACATTAAATCATAACCATTCATTTAATCTAATCTCACAGTTGAAATTATTTTACTAAAAATAAATTTAATGAGTGAGTGAGTGAGATTATATTAGATTAGATGGATGGTTAGGATTTGGTGTAAAAATAAGGGTGTGAATTGAACTCTTCCCATTAATGTTTATCTTTTTAGTTAAGAAGTAATTCTTCATTTCTCATAATTTGATTCTATAAACATGTCCGGTAAAATGTTTGTATACCATGATTTTATTACTGTGATTATTAGTTATTTGTTATTTCAAATCGTTTCACAGATAATAAGTTAACACGTTTAATCTTTTCAGAAAGTCTTCGGATATTTTATACTTCCTCCGTCCCAGAATAAATGGCACCCTTTTTGGTCAACTTTCTCAGACCATGTTTGACCATTAATAACTTTAATTACGGATATTAATGGTACATTAAAATTT
>JAULKM010143904.1:0-17968 GCA_032355605.1 Rubia tinctorum | reverse complement strand
AAATCTTCCACTATAAGAGGCTATAGTAGGGTTACAAATATCTCACCCAAGTAGGATGGATTACAAGGCTACTCACAAAATAGTGGATACTCACTAACTAGAGAGGATGAAGATGTCTCTCTAATTCCTCACTCTAAGAGTGGATCTCTCACTAGAAAGATAGAAGTGACTATGGAATGGAGTGTATGAGATTTGAATGATGAACTCTTCTCCAACACCTCTATTTACAAGTGAACCAAGAATGCTCTAGAATTCTTTTCCATCTTCCCAAAAACCATGTTAAATGCTTGAATCCTTCTAGGAGGTAGACTAGATTCTTCCCCCTTATTATCTTAGAAACATCTCCCCTTTCTCATTGATGGAGAGTTCTATAATTAGGGAGGAAACCCAACAAATTTTCCACTGCTGCATTAAACTGGCGGCAATGTAAACACTGGTGATACTGATACTGTTGGAATTTTGAATTTTTAAAAAGAAATATACACTGTTGTTGGCGTAAAAACTTTACCTGCACTTAAGACTGCAGGCCCATAAACAACAGAGGCATCATTTCTATTCTCAAGTTCACTCGCTCTGGGAGTATTGGTTAGAGCTATTATTGAGTCAATAGTGTTTCGATTTTCTTACTGATTACATATTGAAGAAGATGCCTCAACACTTATTTTATCATTCATTGAAAATCTCAGTGCTGGAGACGTAGTGATTGTAAAGGTAACATTCTAGCTCATAGCTAAAAAAATGCAAGAATATGAAAATATTTGCATCTTTCTTACTATAGTATAGAAACACTAAAATCTTACAGTTCGAAATGTCATTCATAGGATCAAACAATGAACTGGTTCTCTCCACTTTTGTTCATATATGTCGTGTTAAGTTATTCTAAGTAATTTAAAAATCTCTATTTTTTAACAACATATGTTCTGATATTTAATATATCATCTTGGTTCCTTCAGTGGGTATATGAATCCATGTGCTTTAATTGTCGCTATAAAATGAAAATGCTGGGAATTGAATACAGTGCACCATCATTTAATGTTTTTCTAAAAAGCAGCTCATTTGAAGTGGAATCTTATCTTTAAATGGAAGTTGGCATTTTGATTATTGTGCTAAATTTTGAAACTATTACAATGAATGGTTGTGATTACATCCATGTTGGATTTAAGTGGTATTTAATAGAACCTATTTCTCTTCACTTGCTAGATAAACTTTAAATTGTATATTTTGGTTATTTCAGATTCTTGATGAAGATACATTTATGAGCTTAAAACTAGTTGAATGGAACCAAAGAAAACCATTATCATGACATTAAAAATGGCTATGCAGAATTAGTTATTTGCAGTATTATGATAAATATTTCATCTTATTCTTGTTTCAATTAAAAGATCTAATCTTCTTCTCATCATTTTCTTTATAGGAAACACACCATAAAAAACATCCCTACGGACATGCGATGAGTGCATATAACCTTCAAGAAGGGTTTAATTGATGTTGATTTGATAGATAATCAGTTCCCACTCCCACATTTCCTTCTAAATCCATCCGCAAGATTTTTGGAGCTGCAAATATTCATGACTTATTAACTGAACCCAAGAGAATATGTACATCTGGGATGTGCAAGGGCATAAAAATCATGGGAAAGAGTCCCATGGAAGCGATGAATGGAGTAAAAAGTACAGTAAACCTTCGACTGACAGTGATAGCCCAGGTACGTCTCAGTATGCTGCAGCTGATTCCCAACAAATATAACTCTTCAACAACCAAAACATTCATGATGCATTCATCTAGAATGTCAACAAACAAATACAGGTATGCAGTGGCGAATTCAGAAAATTTTCAATGGAGTAACCACTAATATATAAAAATATATATTTAATATTAATGGTAAAAAAAATTACATGGGGTAACCAAATACTAATAATTCCTTTTTTTTTACTATGGGGTAACCATGGTTACCCCATATTACTAACTAGATCCGCCCCTGCAGGTATGTAGAATTTCATCACTCAGCTTTTGTTTAAAGGGAATCAGGTTGTTTACTGCCTAAGAATAAAAAAAATATCATCCATATGTCAACCAACTAAGATTAATAAAATTTTAAACCACCCAAAATACATGCCTAAAGAAGTTCAAACGTACCGTCACTAAGAAATTAAATAGTATCTTACTACATCCTTTGAAAATCAATCATTTTTTTCACTCTTAATAAAGGCCTTTGTCCTTTTTGTTAAGTACTGAGCATCATCATCGATAATCCGCTATAGAGGTCTCTTTGATGTAGGACTTATAGACAAAGTAAATGCTGAGACCGTGTCATTATCCTCACTACATGAAATTGAGTCTTTGCAATGTAAATAAATAAAAATAATCAGGTCTAGCCTCTCTCGTACCATAGTGAACAATATGAAACTAACATAGAAAATTCTTAAAATACAAACCTTTCCAAGATCAACAGAAGGATGGATTGATGATGGTTATCCATTAAGAACCTTTCAAATAGCATTTCCTGGAAACACAAAACCAATATTAATACCTTCACAAATACTTAAGAACAAAATAAGATAATCCACATTATTATACCTGGTTTGAACTTGAAGAATCCATAAACTACTTGATCAAACACTCATTAGTGCTCAACCTTAGGACTTTGTAAAATTGCAAATTGTTTGTTAAATTATAATTTGAAACATCAACTTTGAAGAGGTATCTCTTGCCAACAAATACATTAGCTCCAGAGGGAAAGAACCCACCTCACCAATGTGATATTGAAAGTTTAGCAGTTTATAATAGATTCTTAAATATTTTTAAAACATTCTAATTTGTTGATATCTACTTACATATCTCACCTCCACCAGATATTCGCGCAATTCATAAGCTCATTTCTCTAGGACATACATCACACCTCTTGATCAAACATAACAAAAGAGGCACTCACAATATTATCAATCACTTTAAGTTGAATGACAAACCTTTTTAAAAAATGAAAAGTAAGTTACATATAGAAGTAAATACATGAACTGAATATAACATAAATCAGTAAAAGTAAACAATGAAAGGAATTTTCATAGCTTGGGATGACTTAGTGTACAAAGGTGTTGCACTTTGCACAGTAGAATTTATCAGCACCGTTAGCATCATCATTGGCTTCTTCCTCATATTTTTCACTGGAAACTTTTTTATTTCACATTGTGCATGAAAAGTAGAACCAATTATGTTCAACTTGGACACGTGCAACTCTTGCCAGTGTAACACAATTGATTACCTAACAGAGTTTAACAATCAAGTCTAATATGTTTCTATTAGGCTAATGCATACATATTCAATAATATCTAAAAATGATGGATTTGTATAACTGTCATGCCTCTATAATACAATATATTAAGTGCATGTAAAACTTGAAGACCATATTAAATCCCCATCTTTCGAACAAAATACAGCCCTATTTTTTGTCATTTCACCAATCTTTTTGTAAAATTTAACAACATACTACATTTACAGACCTTTATTAGTATAAACTCTTGAAAAATGAAAAACAGACCGCAATTTACGGCCCTATTTTATCCCTGTAAGGTAAACCTTTTAAATAAATAAACAGACTACAATCCTATTTTTTTTCAAAAGAATATCCAATTAAATTTTGCCGATTAGACGTAATGGAATGTGTATTATTTATTAAAATCAAGCATATTATCCCATCGAGAGTCTTTATGTCGATCAAATTGAGAAAATCCCCCGTAATTGAAATAGAAGACCGTGTGGAAATTTGACTCAGGAGTTAATTATAAACATTCCCAAGAGTATCAAGCCTACAATTTTTTTAAAAATACTTTTCAATAATATTAAATTCAATAATCACAAACAAATATTATGATATTCAGACAGAATACCAGCTCATGTAATTGTTGACTTCCCCAAATCGGGGATTAGAATTAATCAAGATCTGAACAAAAAAATTGTTATAGACATACCACCTACTTAAAATATGATTAAAAAGTTATTTTCAAAATTAGAAACTCTTCGTATTAAGTATGGATTTCATTTACAACTGGTATTTCATTTTTTTAAAAACTATTGGTTGAATAATGTGAAGAAAACACCCTATTTTAAATACTAATTTATCATCTAGATCAAATTTTATTCTTCTGCAAAATCCACAAGCGGAATCTTCTCAAGTGTAATAAAAACATACTTAGCTTGTTGCTACATATCCTTGGGTTGATATTTCTATGTATTTTGTTCTCGAATTACAACGATCCCAATCGGGTAATAATTCTATTTTTGTGGTTGTTGATCGACTGTCAGAGATGGTACATTTTATTCCTTGTAGGAAGACAGATGACGCAAAATATGTCACAGATTTATTCTTAAAATAAGTAGTCTGATTACATGGATTCTTGCTTCCATAGTATCAAACAGAGATGTCAAATTTTCTCCCACTTTTGGAATACCTTGTGGCGCAAGTTAGGGACGATATTATTGATTTCCACAGAAAGTTATCCGCAAACTGATGGACAGACAGACGTCTCCAAATGCACATTATGGGTTCTTCTGCGTGCCCTAGTTCAAAAAAATTGAAGAATTAGGAAACGTGCATTCCGATTGCAAAGTTTGCTTAGAATTGCACTATTCATTCTACTATTTCTTTACCTCCATTTGAGATTGTTTATTGATTTTTACCGAATACACCTCTTGATTTAGTTCCTTTGAATTTTAAACACGTGTAAAATTTGGATGGAGAAAAGAAGGTTGATTTTGTTAAGAGATTGCATAAGAAGGTGTGATTGATGATTAAAAGGACAAATGCTCAGAATTCTAACACGGCTAACCATGGCCACCGATTCATAATTCAAGGAGGGCAACTATGGTTTGTTACATTTGCGGAAGGATAGGTTTCCGAATACTCAGAAATCTAAACTAAGTCAATGTGTTGATGGTTTTTTTTAAAGTGTTGGCACGTGTGAATGATAATTCTTGCAAGATTGATATACCTAGCAATTATGTTGTCATTACTACCTTTAATGTTCTGGATTTATCTCCATTTACCTTTGAAGACGATTCAGTTTTGAACGTAAAACCTTTTACCAAGGAGGTAATGATTGTGATGCCAAGACGACTACCACCATAAATTAAGACATTCCACGCCTAGATCAAACATTCAAGAGTTATGTTCGGGATCCTCTAAGTGACATGGATGGACCCATGATAAGGTTAACAACGAAGCTTAGAGATGCGCCATTGAATTCTTTAATTGATCATCTTCATGATGAAGAACTCAAGAATAAATTTGTTGGGGCTTGGATTAATTATTCAAGCTTGTCGATTAACTGAACACACCGTGAAGAACACTATACTCTTTTTTTCCACTATCATTTAAAAATTAATAATCATAACATTTTACCACTATCATTTAAAAATGAAAGGAAGAGCAGTCCGCTAAAAAGAATAATGAAAATATGCATACCTATTAAATATTATTCCTCCAACTTCTTCGACAAAATATAACTGAATGATACAAAGTGGAACCGGTATAGGTGAATTTGAACACCATCGACTTGTTTCACGGATGTAGTATTGAAGAAGCTAGTCTCGTGAGGGTGAGCAGAGGTCTTGTAACATCCTTCGTTCTCATAAATGACTAAATTAGTAATGACTTACAATCCTCCCTCCATAATCAATAAGCTTCATCAGAGATTTCCTTATGGATTCATGAATCCTATCAGACTTATAGTTGCAACCAAAACATAAAACGCAGTCAGTATAATATCGAACATAAAATATTGAAAGAAAAGGAATATACAAAACAATACATTCCCATCCATCAAAACCATTTTGATACTGGTATACTTATCAGGCTTCTTATAAGCAGTCTTCTTCCAGAGTCGAATTACATTAACTCTTATCTGCCACGTTTCCCTAACTGCGGTTATATCGCTTATAGTAGATGAATTTTTAGCCATAATATATTCTTAACTATACACAAAATAGGTAGGGACAGGGGAAAATATGAAGGGGTATAATGTGACTGCCTATATATTGTGTATATAGCCAAGAAGTTGAATACTGACTACTTGTATTACGTCCTTCTCGGTAAACGAACATCTCACCAGAATAACTGCGAAACTCCTCATTTATCACTAGCATACTATGGGAAGCAAAATATAATAATTGAAGCAGTTGTTGGCCATTAATCTCATCCTTATTATGACATTTCAAATTTTGTTTACATTAAGGAATTAACACGTGAATTGTTTACAGACCATGAAATATGGCAATCGTGACTTTTGATTTAAATATGCCATTACATGACTTCTAATTTAAATATGTTAGTAGACAATTTTTTTATTTCCTTTTTACTTGCAGCAGATGTTGAAGAATAATTGAAGAGGTGTACCGGATAAGAGATATACATTAGAAAATTTAATTAAGGAGTAGATAAGGTTTAATTGATACACTTTTATGTGTAAAGAGATACACATTAGACACTACAATTAAGGAATGAATAAGATTTAATTGATACAATTTTAAGTTTTTGAGGAATAAAAACTTCATTAAATACCAATACTTTGGAATTCCGCCAATTCATTATGGAAGAAAATGTATTAGATAAAGTTTATTTTGAGAGTAGCTAATGTCGCAATGTTTGGTAATGTCAGGTGTCAAATTTTTGTAAAGGGTGATGTGGGTAAGTGTGGGGTGCCACTTAAGCAAGTGGTTGCTCTTTTAGTATTTAGTATAGATATTTTTGAAGTGACCAAGAAGCACCCCTACCATGTTGAAAACTATTGCACTACAATTATGCAAAAAGCAGTGCAAAATGAAAGCACCATTGAGATATGTAGCACTACAAAGTGAAGCAACAACCGAGATATACCAATTAATGAGAGCATATTAGCAGCAAAAACAAGCAGCGTCCAAAGAGCCGTCAATATTTCTTGAACAACTGCTTTAAACATGATCTTTGACAAATTGATAAGCATAACAATTTGATATGCCAAAATTTTACAAAAATTGAGAAGCAACTGAACTAAATAATTTCAGCTGTAACTTAGAATCAAATGAGCAGTAAAACACCATTTCATCATATTTAACCACTCCAACCACTGTAATTAACTTTGCAACATTTCAGTATCGAACGGATGCACACATTCACAGTATCACAAAACACCATTCATAAATAATAACCAATCCACTGCATAAAAGATTCAAATGCAAAATTCCCATAAAACTATTCAATAACACGAGCTAAGTACTCTATACCAAATCGTCAAGGGATTTAACCTCTTTATCTAGCACCGCCATCGAGTTCAAACTTCAGAACTATAAATGCACAAAAAAACAAAAGCAAAAAAAGATCAACATTCGCATTCAAACCAAAAATAAGCTAAATCACCAGTACATAGTTTTGCATATTCGGCAGCATCATATGATATCAATAATTACATAATTGACTTAATTTCCAAGAATTTCTTCTTCTTTTTTGCAAACCATACTCCCTCCGGTCCTCTTATAATGACTCTCTTTCTTTTTTGGGAGTGTATTTTTATTTTCTCTCCTTCCTCATTTTACAGATCTGAAATGTTTTCATCCACTCAATTTACTTTTAAAAATCAGTCAATTTTTAAAAATAAGTGTGGCATTTTGAATGCTGCTAAATTTAGAGGACAAGAAGGATTGCAATTTTCCCACACGGTAATTTTAGTAACCTTGTCATTTCAAAAAGTAAATAGTTACCAGCTAGAGCATTGTCCTCACGGTCAAGAACAGAGATGAGATCAGTGAGGAAATTATAGTCATCGGCGCCGGTGAGAGATGAAGGAGTGGTTTTCGGAATAGCTTTCGCAGTTATGGATGTCCTCGATGGAGACAAATTCATCGAGCTGGTACTCAACTCCGACGGTTGGGTCTTTTTCAGTGCGAGTGGTGGTTTACGGTGTGGGGCAATTTATGAATTTAGCAGGCGGGGCGATTTGATGATTGAAGGTGCGTGGATTTGAGATGGTTGGAGAGTGGAGGCGATATAGGGAAAGGAGAGGGAAAAAGAATGTATACTGGGCTTTTGAGTCGTATTTTAATCTTATAGCACAAACACTAATGATATTGACCTGCGAATTTTTCTAAAATTTCTAAATTTACATGTTAGTCCTTTGTCTGACCATAAACTATGATGAGACGATCTACTTTAACTAATTATAATCTTGACATCTTGAATTACATGCCAAATATTATGTTAATTAATCATGGGATAATGTTTCAGTGATTATGAATTTTAGAATATGATTTTTCTTACTTATATGTTTAAATTATTTTAGTCTCCTTGAGTGTTTAGAAATTCATACAGAGGTTAAGTATTTGAATACAATTGTCGTACATTAAAAATAGTAATTTACCCGAATTACTTGAATGCTTGTACTATAGAAAAGTGAATAGTACGTCTATAAAGATGGACATATAAGATTAAAATGGATTTATAGATACAAATATTGTGAAGAACTAGTAATACGTTACTATTTTTAAATGAAAAATCTAATTCATTATATGACCTTCATCTTGGACTTATTTGTGATTATATCTAATCTCAAACTAATTAACAATTAACTATCAAAAGATGAATACCTTTCATTCAAATTTTAACATTTCATTCTATCTTCCTGTTTATACAAGGAATCGACCTACCAATATGAACATCAATTAAAAAATTGAAATTAGTAAGAAAATATAGCTACGACTTGTAATACATTGAGTGAGACTTCTATCACTTTGAACAACTTATTACTTATAGTTATACATTTATGTATATCAAGTTGGTGTAGTTATCAGCTCAAAATTAGATTCGATTGTATATAATTAAAAATCATGAAAATAAAATAATGTAATGATCGATATATAGTACATCAATGAAATGACAATGAATTTATTATTATGAATCTAAAAATGATGAGAAAATAATCCATCTCACCATTAGTTATGACAAAAATTAAAATCACCATGATAAAATTTTAAGGAGAATAATTTAGTGCTAAAAATTCAAGAAATGAGAAATCCTACGGCTGAAAAGTCGATGAGCCTATGATATGATTATGTGAAATTCATTTGGTGGACAACTGTCACCTGTATGTAAAGATCTTTGCTTTTCCGGTTAAAAAATTAACAGATGATAAAATCATCCTCCTTAATGAGATTTAGGTGGCAGAGATATTTCCATCCACCAGTATA
Organism: Rubia tinctorum; assembly: GCA_032355605.1. NCBI lineage: Eukaryota > Viridiplantae > Streptophyta > Magnoliopsida > Gentianales > Rubiaceae > Rubia > Rubia tinctorum. The sequence goes on along the minus strand of JAULKM010143904.1, from coordinate 8,758 downwards.
CGGGCAACAACAATCGGCCCATACATGATACTCTGCATCCCACTTCCTTCCAGTAGAATTACGAAGGACTATAACATTGGGAAGATTAAGCTTATGGGCTCTAAGAATTTGAGCTGGAATAAACTGGATCAATATTGATTTGTTGTTAGTGTTGATTCTAAAATATAATAAATGATAATAAAATAGTAATCAATTAATAAGATTTGTAACTTTTTGAGGCAATGTCTAGAAATAATTTGGATTTTAAATAACAAAACAATTAAAGAAAATTCATGGTAAACTGACTACATACCAATTTATTTTGTCTCTGCTTTCTTATCTGCGTAGCAAAATATGGATTTTCTTGCCACTTAACTCTTCTAGAGGTGAAAAGATCAAAACCATAAGGATCGACTTTTTTACCCCTCTTTCTTGGTTGATGTTTGAGTTTTTTTGCAGTGCTCTGCTCCTCATTTGATCACAATATATATTAATTTTTAAACAATATATATAATTCATTACGTAAGTGAAAGAGCGCACATATATATTCATTTTTTTTAAAGAAAATGGATAAAATTACCAATATTATCCGTTACAACTAATTAATACATTTTTACAAAAAAATCGTTTATGGTGTCCTTAAATGGAAATCTCGTTAAAGGTTTAAAAAAATAAATCAAACCACGAATAATTTTTGAGACAGTTTTATTAGCCCTCGTTTAAGAGAAAAATATGACATAAATTATGATTGGTATTCTCTATTTGCACGTGATGGTAAGAGCATCTTTAAAACTTTTATAGAATAAAAAGGATATGCACACCACTTACTTCGCAAAACCTACCACATGTCAAACATAAGGACCAAGATAATGCACACAAAAGAAGTTAATTTGAAGAAACATGTAATAAAAATAAATAAACATGGATTAGCAACATAAGATTATTACATTCATAATTTTTTTTAAAGTACGACACTATACAGTAAATTTATTACTAGCATGGTATTCAATGTCTTCCACGAAACTGGGAAAATCACCATAAACATTTAATTTCAAAAAGTATAAAATAAAAAAAGGAAGTATAAACTTACGAGCTAAATCTCTGGTTTGCTTGTGGGACTTGGAGTGATATGGAGAACGATGTTTATCCAAGTTGTTAATTTTCACATCATGTTCAATTTGCACATCATATTCTTGGTCCTCCTCGTCCAATTCATCGTCTTTTACATCATGAATAAATCTTCCAGCTCCATTCTTTACATAAAAATCCAATCCTAGTAAAGTCATGTAAAATACACGACTCCCGTCATATCGAAAAACAATAACATTCCTCAACACCACAAAGCTTTGTTTGACGAATGTCGACCAACCATCAACAATACATATTTGATCTTCAATTTTTTCAACGTTCACCTTCCAAATGTCATTGTATCGATCCTTTAAAATAGTTTTTGTGGTAATAATCCATCCACATGCCTTGTAAAGTATAAGTAAATCTATGCTATCAAGCAAATTAATCATCACATATTGACCAATTTAAGTTGAATATAATTTTTAAAAATAAACTGTTAATAATACTCTATATCTTTTAGAGGTAAAAGTTACTATAAGAAATAAAATTCTAAAATAACTATAGTATAAAAGATGAGAAGATCTAAATAAATCACCTTAAACGATACTATATAACAAAAATAATGATTCTTTATGAAAACAAATTTAAACATAGCTCTCTTAAAAGAAAAGATCTCAATGTGACATTTATCCTTAAATTTTAAAAAATCCAATAAAATCTAAATTTCATCTATTCAGTTTGTTTCTCCACACCATAAAGATTTACCAATGATTCTTGAGTTGTCACCATATCCTTGAGTAGAGGGTTTGCTAACTTGTTTCCAAATATCGTTGTCACATAAATTTATTTTGTCAAAAATAAAACGAGAAAGTTACACTCATACCCCAAATATTAAAGGGGCAAATTTTAAAAATAAAATTTTAAGGGAAGAGTAGTGACCACTTACAAGAATTTTCTGACTAGTTTTCGGAATGTACAGCTTAAAAATTGGGGAAAATCGTTTCTAGCCACGGCTTCTTGCACTTTGGAATCAAACTTCCTCATTCTCATCTCCATATTAGTGTAGCCTAAATTAAAATCAAGATCGTTGATGTCATCAACTAAAATGGCTCTCCGACGAAATTATCAAATTATAATCATGTTTAATTTCTAGAGTCAAAATTAAAACCCTCAATTAATTGATTCATTCTAATTCGTCGATGACGTTTATAATAGAACAAAGATAATAACAGAATCAATTCTAATAATGACTTGTTGGACTACTTTCAACGTTACATGTTCAATTCCCAAAAGGGTCATAAAATTTGTATCATTGATAATTAATTTCTTAAATGTTAAATTATTATTTGGTGGAGATTTACTAACACATAAAACAACGTCTCAATGGGTAGCTCACATCATTAATGTTATTGATATGATAATTAAATTTTCTCATTTTCTATTGTAAGAAAGTTAAATAAATAAAATTCAACATTCATGTCTCTAACTTTAGTCTAACTATTAAACTTTATTCTCAATCTAACATAAAAAATTACATTAAGAAAAACCATGGGATTAAATATCCAATACTATATGTGTGTTTTATGAAATTTTAAAAATCAAAATATTTCACAAGTTTAAAGGTAAGTGAATTGTTTATATTAGAATAAATTTTGAGAGTCAAGAGTAATTAAAATTCGTTAATTGATTCATTAGAATGTGTCAGAATATTTATAGTACAAAAAAGATAGTAATGGAATCAATCATAATAATGACTAGTTGACCTAAGTTCAACATTATAAGTGGAGCACTTTGGATATGGTCATCGAATTTAATTGGATGACAATTTTGTAATTAAAAGTTAAATTAGTATTTTGTTGAGATTGATTCAAACCTCAGACTACATCTTAATGGATGAATCGGATCATCAATTTTGTAATTATAACATATTATGATATCAAATCCATGATACAACTTTTTATATCCAATTTCACTCTAATTGTTAAATTGTACTATCAATCTAACACAAAAAATTTACTTGGGAAAAAAACTTTTCATTAAGTGCAATTACGAATTATAAGCCTCTCATCCAAAAAAATTAAAAATGAAAAAAGACAATAAAAAGAGTCATAACTGATCGTGACCTCACCGAAATCTTTAAGGTCGAGCACTAACCGTGACCTAGCTGGAATCTTTTGTTTAAAGTTGGGTGTTGCAATCACTCCGCTTCCTCAACAATTCCTATCTCTTGATATAGTAAAACTATCATAGTGAACTTCATGAATTCTTATTAAGTAATAGTGTTTTAAATTAATTTTAGATGGAGAAGAGGACCATCTAGTTTTTATATACTATTTGCCCAAATATTTTTTCTATTTTCTACAAATTATTAAGATTATAATTGTCCACAACGTTATTTTTAAGGTTGAAGCTTATATATGGTCATATAGTTAATTACCGATATCTTTTTGCGGACTACTAATTTACCGTATTGTAAATATAATGCGGAAAGTAATAAATATATATTAAAAAATTACATTTCTTTTTATAAATATTTATTAATTTCAATTTATTGTTGATGATAAATAGTAGGTATTATCAAAGGTATGTGAGATATAGTGAAATAATGATAATATAAGAGTTTTAATAGTTTCATGTGATCCAATCATCGAAAATTAATTTTTCTAATTTTTGAGAGTATTCTATGTCACGTGATGTAACAAGGATTTTGGACGAAAATACAACTTGTTTGAATTATTTTTAATAACATAAGATGGAACTTTTTGAAAGTATTTTGTGCTAATTTGGAAGTTAATATTATTATTAATTATAATATAAATATTATATCATATTATATTATAAATGTAACATTAGTAGCTATCCACTATGATAAAGTGTAATTAATAGAAAAAATCTCTTAGATAATATCCACCTAAAATTACTCCCATTCAACCATACGTTCAGCATACGAAAATTAATTGATGTTGACCGGTTAGTAAATGGAGGAATCCAATTGAATTACTATACCATGATTTTTAAGAGTTTGAATGGATGTTGATGCCCTCTAATAAATCAAAATATTCTATTGGATTACTAGAACATGATTCCATTGAGCAACAACTTGTTACAAGAAAATTATGCATTCTAGAATAAAATTCAATCACAGAACATTCATTAGATTAAAAAATAATTTACCCTTGAACAAAAATTTAATGTACATAATAAATGACTAAACCTTCAGTCGACGAATCATAAAAAAAATCTTGTAGGAAAATTATGAGTTACTTCAATCACTCAAAGTAAACGTAAAACAAATACCACATAATTTAGGATTTTCATATGATTATCGTGCCACTAAATTAAAAATAAATTTCTGGTATCTGAAGAATCATTCGTTGTCTGTGGAGGATATCCTCACCTAAGATATTCCATAATATATCCCAGACCTTATCTGGTCTTGATAGACTATCAAACAATAAAAGCATGGCAAAAAGGAGTCATAGATAGTGATTGAAATCCCATAAACTTGCATCAATAATCCCTTCGACATACTCTTTATCTTTATCCAAATATCCGAGAGCATAGCAAGCTTTTTTAAAAGTTGAGTATATGACACCATTAACTGTTCGGATATCCTCATAGCATTTTGGTCCCTTCACCTTATTCAATAACACCTCCAATTAGTAACTCTCTCCCCAACTGGGAGGAACGTGGTGAATTCTACCTCTAGAAAAACCTCTCTTCCTTAAAACCCATGTTCTATCCTTTTGATTCCATACAAATTTAATGGGAATTCGACACATGTCAGTTCCTTAGTTTCCTCGCATAACCTTTTGCAATCCATCCATGTTAAGAATTTATAACGATCGAGCCCATATCTGCCCATGAATTCCACAAACGAATCCTCATCCCGAATGAAAATATTTTGCTAATTTGGAGGATGGAAAGTTAATATTTTCACGAAAGGATTTCGTTAATGAATATCAAATGCAAATATTCTCCACACAACTTAATAGTGAGAGATATACATGCACGTGTCAAATAAAAAATATTATGTATTTAATTAAATATAGAACATAAATAACTAAAATATATAATTAAATAATAATTGTCACATAATTTCTTTAAAAATGGATAGAACATCCCTGGAATCATGATAATGCTTAATTCCATCCAGTTCTGCTCAATTTTTCCCATCTTTAGATTGATCACCATTGTTCGAGACATTGTGACTGTTACCCGGTCATTACCTTTATTGATGTATTTGAACATATATTTTATTGATCGGGATTGATTACACCATTCAACATTCATGTGTGCCTTATACTTAAGCGGGAGGGTCATGTTATAAGGGATAGCAAATCGATTGTCCAAGATAACCCTATTTTCTCAAATCTACGTCCATTATCTCTCCTCTAGTATACAAGATATCCATCTTCATCATTAGTCATCATTTCTATGAAATTCTTTGGAAAATGTTTCGAACACCCTCCCTCCCTCGTACATGGTGACCTTGAATTAGAAATACAACATGGACCACATATCATTAAATCTTACACAATTTCATAGAACTTAGGATTTTCTGTCTTGTCAGGTATCTTGGCAGATATAATCAAGTCAATGTCTTCTGCCGTCGGAAACTTATCATCATCCCTATGCATGAACAATAAGATATGTGTATGAGTTAAACCTTGCTTTTGTAACTCAATGGTGTAGACCACTGCAATTAACAAAAAAGAGGGAAATTTCAATTTCAGTTAGGGTCACTATCAGTTATATATAGTAAGTATGAAACACCTTTAGTTTAATACAGTATATATTACTATTGAAACAATTTCTAATTCCATAATTATTCAAAATTAAATAACAAAGAATTACATGGATACCAAAAATACTAAAATAAAGATTCAAATAACTTTTTTTCCTCCTTGGAAGCAATAATAAATCTTCTCAGTTTAAAAATAAATTTAATCAATATTTTGAATACTTTCATCTATAATTCAATTACTATAATCAAACATTGTACGCAACACGTCGAAGGAAGCATCAAGTACTATAAATATGCTAAAACATGCCTGCTTTTACATGACCTCAAATGTTTTCTTTTCTTATATCTTTCAATAGCTGGTCCAACTTCATTTTAAACACACAACATAGAATATATTTCCTATCCTCGGGTCTAAGACCCTTCTTCTTTAAAAATAAGGTCATCTCTAGCCACTTCGGATTGTAGGTAAAGGTAATAAACAAATATGGATACCCAAACCACTTACAGAGAGTTAAGTTAGTTTCTTAGCATATATCGTGTACCATCGTGAAAGATTGTTGTAGGAGAATGCGCTGACCGGTCTCTGATGGTGCTTAACTTCCTCTTTACGTGGCCTCAACCAAGTTCTTGTAAAGATCTAATCTAAAGTTCTTTTGATTATTTTTAATGAAGGAAACCCTCTCCGACTCAATCATCGTATCAGCATCAACCAAAATTTGTTGAAATAATTTCCTTGACAACATCACAGTGTCAGGCTCATCAGCTCTGTGCTTAATAAGGAAAGTAAACACTCCCTCATACTCAACCTCGACCATTTCCTTGAAGTCTAATAAGTCATGTTAGTGTCATCTACATTGGTCGTTGACCTATTCCTTGATTACTGGATATTGAGATCTCTAAATGCAATGTCAATTGTATAACAGTCTTCTCAATAAGGAATTAAAAGTGGGTACTGAAGAGCCAAATAGGAGGGATGGAGTTCACTAATACATCTAAGTCTTCTAGACCGTATCTCAATAATTATGTCTCTTTTATCAGTTGAACATCCAATGTCAGCAATAATTAAAGCTGCCACTTTAGAAACGGTTGGCCTGTTATACCTCCTAACATCTGTTTCCCTTCTTCCAATCAACCTGAATCGAATCATTTCAGAATCATCATCTTTGAACCGATCTCTTGCAATCCTAAATGACTTAGTCAAATGATTGTAGTCATCAGACATTTCTTTCAAAGCACTGACAATTGAAAAGTCCACTAAACTTGTATCATTACTGATACTGGGATTGTCTGATTTGCATCCAGAGTTAACATTTTATATCAGTCGAGTACCATAATAATATTTTTACTTCAATTGTGGGATTTATGAAATGATTATGAGAAAGTGAAAAATGACTCAAGGTGAGTAATGGTACATAATCAATAGGAAATGATTCCACTATGCTGAATAGCATAAAAATGTCCCTGATTAAATTGATTGCATTGGGCTGTATTGTTGAAATATGTCTGAATACAGTAATAGTGACTTCAATTTCAATCAATGATCAATTTGAATTAACATAAAATCAGTTCAAAATAACTGAATATGTCTTCTAAATAAATTAATATTCAAAATCTAATTAGACGGTGCAGCTGATCTGAAAATTCATCTTCTTGTTATAATACTTGATTGAAGATAATCTATTAGTAACTACATCAACGGTTTATTATACGTAGAGTTGTATAAATTTTGGAGATTCTCCATCAATCAGCAGTAGACTACCAATTCTATGAAAGTTCTGACCATGCAACCTGAACACAGGGGGACCTCTCTATGCATTGATCGAAGAATCAATCTTCCCACCAAGAGATGTAAATGAAAATACCATGTTGTAGGTTTGTATATTTTCAATAAACTTTTAATCCTTTCATCTTTCCGGGAAGAAGTACATCTAGCAATGTTGAAAGATCTCGTAATAGTGGCAGGTGTACTTTTCCACGCATACAAACTAGGGATGATCATGGGTCGGGTCTGGGTCGGGTCTAATAAGACCCAGACCCGACCCTAAAATTTTTTAGTTAGACCCAGACCCGACCCGGACTCGTAGGGTCTGAAAATGTTAGACCCATACCCAAACCCGATGGGTCCAAAATTGGTCTGGGTCTAAAATGGGTCTAATATTCTAATTTTTTTTCTTCACTAAATAAAATTGTATTAATTTAAATAAAAATAATTCTTGATAAATATGCATCTGAAATAATTTTTGAAGAAAAAAATATGATACATATTATTTGTTGAATTAAAAATAAAAATACAAAGAAAATATAAAAGTAATCGAGAAATTAGAGTAAAATTATGCATATAATTAGGGTTATATGAGTCTATGGGTAGGGTCTGGGTCGGGTCTGGTCTTAATATTTTAGACCCTGACCCGGACCTGTATTTTAAAATGTAGACCCAAACCCGGAGCCGTACCCGATGGATCTAAATTTTTTAGACTCATACCCGATCCAATGGGTCTAGACCCTGTGGGTCTGGGTCGGGTCCTAGACCCATGATCATCCCTAATACAAACAATTAGAACTGAGGTCAGGACTTCCTTTTACTGTAATAGTCAACATTGTAGTCATACCAATAGAGCGCACCACAATATTGACATCCCCAAGTTGGATATGTGTTGGGTTTCCTCCCTAGTTATAGAACTCTCCATTAATGAGAAAGGGGAGATGTTTCTAAGATGATAAGGGGGAAGAATCTAGTCTACCTCCTGAAAGGCTTCAAGCATTTAATATGGTTTTTGGGAAGATGGAAAAGAATTCTAGAGCTTTCTTGGTTAACCTATAAATAGAGGTGTTGGAGAAGAGTTCATCATTCAAAATCTCATCCACTCCATTCCATAGTCACTTTTATCCTTCTAGTGAGAGATCCACTCTTAGAGTGAGGAATTAGAGAGACGTCTTCATCCTCTCTAGTTAGTGAGTATC
>JAULKM010143886.1:0-17972 GCA_032355605.1 Rubia tinctorum | reverse complement strand
CCAATTTCCACCCAAGAGTCGACAGCCCGCGCACAGCGCGGGCTGGAGATACCTAGTTAATAACTAAAATGGTCGATGAATCTAATGACACTGTCACATTATTGTTTCTACCAAATATTACAAGCTGGAATCACAATCACCCAGTAAATGAGAAATGACAAATTAATAAGGAAAAATGTCAAAATCATGAATTCTGTCTGTCCAATAAATTTGGGGGAAAAAATCAAATGAACTTTTGATGCGGGCCCCATCCACTATTCTGGAACTGGATTGGGAAAATGAGCATGGGAAGAAACGTCCAAATTCCACCCTCATCATGCACCAATGCTTTCTTCATCTCATTAATTTATTTACCTCTTAAAACTGCTTATTCACACAAAAAATATTCTCTGATTTTATTTCCCATAAACAACAAAGATACACAACCTTCTACAAGTGTTTTTTTTCTATTCAATTTTCTTTGCTTAAAAAAATATTAACTATAGCCAACAACTTGCTGAAATATAATTAAGAAACTATATACATATATATCTACTGCTACTTTCCTGACGTTTAAAGAATCGTATTATAATAACTATATATATATTTATTTATTTATTTATTTATTTATTTAATGAATATTACAAAAACTAGTGAACTGAAATTCTTAATTTAAAAATTAATGTTTCTTCTTTGAATATGGTTGTTTGATCATATTTTTATAGAGTCCAAGGGAATATTGGTGTGTTTGACAAGGTTTATAAAAGTGTGTTTGGTGGAACTGTAATTATAAGAAAAGTTGGTTTTTTTTAAAAGTAATGAGAAACTAGTTTAGAATGTGTTTGCAGGCTTTATAAGTATTTTTCTTATAAACTAAGCAACATTTTAGTATTTAATCTACCCTTAAAATACTGTTTTTTTTAAACAACAATTATTTTAAGGAAAAAACAAAAATTGATCTCGCACTACTTTTAAAATAAATCAATAAAATTTTCACGATTGATAGTCTAGCTGATAATTTTCTTCCATTAATTAATTGTATGTAAGTATTGAATACGTTGCACTAAATTGCCGATACTTCATAGAACTTATATTAGGATGATATGATTTTAGGAATAGGAATGGGTGGTGCGGGGCACTGATTAGGCTTCCTTCTTTTTTCTTATCTATACTCAACTAAATTTTGCATAATCATATATGTAAACTATTACAAATTAAAGTTATCGTAACACTTTCTTTACAACACTTATTTAAATATTACAATACTTTATAAAGTGTTAGTTGAAACTTGGAAAAATGTTATATAACTATTAAAAGTGTTACCTAAAATTTAAAAAGTGTTACATTAGATCTAATATAACATCGCCTAAGGTAATACGTGTAAAAGTGTTACAATAGGTTCAAAGTGTTAAAATAGCACATAAAGAAACAATTTTACAAGTATTAACTTAGCCGATGTTACATGAGAGCTAACGTAACACTTTTTAAATTTTAGGTAACACTTTTCAAAAGATTAAGTAACACTTTTCAAAAGTTTAAGTAACACTTTATAAGCTATTGTAACATTTTAAATAAGTGTTGCAAAGAAAGTGTTACATTAACCTTAGTTTGTAATAGTGGTCCCATCATTCATGGTGGATACAACATTAAAATTCACATCTGTTCCATCTGGTATTATCTCAAATCCACGCCGCTTTATCACCTACTTGGGTCTTCATACCCATTTCAAATCTATTTTACTCACCCCATCTATATATTCAAAAAAAACCTAAAATTTTAATTTAAGATAATAATTTAAATATTATAAGTTTAATAAATATTTACATGAAAATATTATAAGTAAAACATGTGTATTATGGATAAATATAAATTTATTATATAATAAATCAGTGTGTATATCGGGTATAGCGGGGGGCGGGTGGGGCAATTATGAACTAATATACATGTCCGGCCCACTACCCATGGCGGGTACCATTTTCATACCCATACGGTCATACCCGCCCCACCCCACCAAAACCACATTCATATCCGCCCCTATTGGTGTAGATGCGGGACAGATCTCTACCAAAACTCGTCCCACTGTCATCCCTATATGATTTAATATGATTATCTTTTATTATTATTATTATTTAAAACAAATATATACATATATTACACTTCTTTTCAATCAATATATTGACTTTTATCTAATTGATTTAGAATTTAAGTATATACTCCCCCAACAGTTTTGGCTTATTTACTTTTTCACACGATTTTCAATGATCATGTTTGACCTCAATATCTAGTAACAAATTCGCATAAAATTAATATTTTAAAAATAGATATTAAGATGAATATAACAATATCTCACAAGATATTTTTATTATAAATATATTAATTTATATTTGGAGTCAAAGTTTACATATATTGACCTGGAAAAAATAAATAGGCCAAAATTGGTGGGAACCATGAGTATATCTTTTCAGGATTAATTCAGAATATAAAGGTTCCTCCCTCCAAAATTTTCGCTAAAAATAATATTATGATTTTAAAACAGAGAAACAATAAAAAAGATGCGGATCACTATATTTCGCCCTATATTTTACTTACTCGCGCCCTGTATTTGAGGTATTGAAATACAAATTCAAATATTTTTAAAGATTAAATAAAAGCTAATATTGATTGTTTTGTAATTTTCTAATTAATAATTTTGATTAATTACTAATAATGATTAAATAGCTAATTCCTGTTATACATGGCGGTGACGGCGGTGGTGGCGCCGCCAGTGGTAACTTCTCCGACGGTGGTGGCACCGCCGGTGGTAACTTTGTCGGCGCTATTCCCGTCGCCGGAAGGAATGTCTTCTTCTTCGCGTATCCGGCCTTGGCAACTCCCTGTCCCCCTGGGCTTGTTTTTCCCGCCAGGTGCGCCATTCTGTCGTGGCTCACCGTTCCCGGCCGTGTTTGGGGTTTGTGCCGTCTCCGACTCGTGTTCCTCCGTCTCGCGCGTCGAAGTGGCATGTCCAGCTTGCGTTCCTCCGTTCGCGCGTCGACGTGACCAGTCTGGCTCGTGTGCCTCCGTTCGCGCTTCGATGTGGCCGGTCCAGCTCGCGTGCCTCCATTCACGCTTTGACGTGGCCGGTCTGACTCGCGTGCCTCCATTTTCTCGTCAACGTGGCCGGGCAGGCTCGCGTTCCTTTGTTTGCGCGTCGACGTGGTCGGGCCGGCTCGCGTTCCTCCGTTCGCACGTCGACGTGGCCAGTCCGGGTTGCATCTCCTCGTTCTCGGGCCACAAAGCCGGCCCGGTTAGTATTTCTCTGGTCTCGCCTCCTGGTGACCAGCCTAGGTCGCGATCCCTCGGTTCGCGCTTCGAGTGGTACGATTGTGGTTTGCGATTCCCGGTTCACGTCGACCGGTCTGCGTTTCCCGGGTCGCGGGCCAGTTTGGGTTGGGTTTTCTTTCCTTTCCGTTCACATTCCCTTTGCATTTTTGGTTCGCATTTTCTACTCCCATTTCCCCATTTTCAATGCCATTTATTCCAAAAATTGTTTTTAAAATGTCTACAAAAGAGGAGGTAAAAATGCTGATGTTAAAAATCTATCACTTATTACTCTCCTTTTGGGTGGCGAAATTTCCATGTCTTATGAGGTATTTTTATATATCAGTTTCAAAGTATTGACTTTATAGTTGTTTAAATAGAAGCCTTTGTTTATTATTTCATTTTTCGCAAGGAGGCATTTAAAATTATCAAAAACCTTGAAAGAATATCACAATGCATTAATAATTATAATGTAAGCTTGGAAATTGTGGAAATGATATTTTTCTTGATTAGTGCTTTGTAATGACGATGCATATAGTGTACTAGTTGTTGTTTCCGTAGGAGCTTATATATCATTTCAACGTCACAACGTATGTGATAATTTAATTTAATTTCAAGTGTCGGTATTTAACATGTCATTGTCTGTCTGTACATTGCTCTATGAATTGAATTTAATTTGGTTATAGATGTGATAACAGATAGTAGGTTACATGTTAATTTGTAGCGGAAATGAAGTTGATAAGAGATCAATTTCTATGTTAATGTCTATGTTAATTTCTAGGTTAATTTCAACGTTACTTTGTATGTTAATGTATATGCTAATTTCTGCGTTACTTTGTACGTTAATTTTTATGTTAATTTATACGTTACTTTCTACGTTACTTTGTACGTTAATGTCGTTGTTACTTTTCTACGCAATTAGATACGTTATATTTTATGTTAATTTCTACGTTACTTTGTACGTTGATTTCTACTTTAATTTCTATGTTATTTTCTACGTTAACTACCACGTTAATTTCTACGTAAATTTCTACGTTACTTTGTCCGCTAATTTGTATCTTAATTTCGATGTTACTTTGGACGTTAGTTTCTGCGTTAATTTATACGTTACTTTGAACTGGTTTGAGTAATGAAATATTAATTTTGTAACTAAGTAATAGAAATGTGTCGCGGTCTTATGTTATTTATTAGAATCTTCTGTGTAGTAGTTGATTTGTATATTTGCGTTGATTAATTTTTGCTTTTGACAATTATGTAAGGATGGCGATTGATCAGATGGAGCGGGAACAGGGGCCACTGGTTACTCTGCATTTGCGACTGAAGATGTTTTTTCGAGTAATATATCGGCTTATGCGTACCTGCAACAGACAGCGCTTCAGGTGGGATTTGATGGGATTTGAACTTATCATGGCCTCGTATAAGAAAAATAATAATGGGCCCCAAAGGATATATTGTATTTGTAATCGGGGTCGTAATGATAAGGTTGTCGATGTTCGCGATTCTGATGTTGTTCGAAGAACCCACACGGCAACAAGAAATTGCTGCTGCCCTTTCATGATTGTTATGCGTAAGAGTAATATAGGGGAGGGTTGGTCCATTCAAGCATGTAAGGATCCTCGGCGAGGTACACACAACCACTCGTTTACAATGTACTCTGAGGGGCGTAGGCAGAGTAGCAGACTCCACTATGAAGCAAAGCAATTGATACGAGAGTTGACGGATTCAGGGACAGCTCCGAGGCATATCAATTTCAGCCTTAGTCGTTCATTTCCCAGCTTGAATCAAACCATCAGGCAAGTATACAATGAGCGGCCGACTTACGGAAGGGAAAGGTGCGACAGGCGGAATACGACTGAGAATTGTTTGCACATTCCCACCTCCAACAATTAGGTTACTAGCCACCGTGCAACGCCTGATGGTAGTTTGACCCGTTTGTTCTTGGCTCATCCTGAGGCGGTTGTGGCATTACGAACCTATCCATAGGTCGTGGCCATCGATTCAACGTACAAGACGAATCGATATTGAATGCCTTTCATTGAGATGGTTGGTATGTCTCCGTGTAACCTCAATTTCCTGATCACTTATGCCATTGTTGTTGAAGAAACGACAGATGCTTACGAGTGGATTCTTCGTGAACTGAGACGTTTGCTTGCCGATGGACCGTTCCCCGGGGTGATAGTCGCCGATCGTGATTAGGCTGATTCGGGCAGTGTTTCCATACTCGAAGCATTTACTGTGTACCTGGCATATTAACAAGGACGTGGAGGCACGTGTGACTGTGTTAACAGGGAGTAAGAGGAATGGTGCATCCTTCAAAAGTGGTGCATGGGCATGAGTCTGCAATGCCCCTACCATTGGTGCCTACGAAGCTGCATTGACAGATTTAAGGGTTGGTTGGTCTTTGAGTGAAGCTGTTGTTAGGTACGTTGAAACAACATGGCTCAACCCCCATAAGGAGACATTTGTTAGGGCCTGGACGAATGGATATCTGCATTTTGGGAACACAACTACCTGCCGTGTTGAAAGCGCACACTCGTCATTGAAAGGGTGGTTGCTAACATCCACCAGTTTGCTTGATACGATATGGAGGCGTGTCGACTTGATGGTAGCCGCCCGGATGACTAAGATTAGGGACAGCCTGGTAAGATAAAAAACGTGCACCGGTCGATTGCACCGTATAGTAATTTTATACAACTTGTTCAACAATGTGTCCAACTATTGCTTGGATAAATTGAAGGATGAGCTAATTAGAGTGGCAACATTTAGGACACAAGTTCATACATATTGCGGTTGTGTGTTGCGTTCAACGCACGCAATAACATGTGCTTGTGTCATGCAAACGGCAATTCAACAAGGGACCCCCCCTGTATTTAGACGATATTCACCCCCTGTTTAAGACACTTGTACTGGGTGGTGACCTGCATGGCACTAGATATATTTCCAGGGGGGATCAGGACCAATCATTGTTCAACAGTCAGTTGGAGGAGTTGGCAAGCAGCGACCCATCCGTTCTCCATCGGGTTTCTACCTACATAGAGGAGCAATTGCATCTTGAGAATTGCGGCGTTGAAGAGCCGGGCAATGTCATCTGAACACGTGGGAGACCAAGTGAACAAGCCCCACGCTCAAGATCGACTCGAAGGTCATCTAGCTACCACGGGTACGTTAACAGGTGGTACGGGCCATCTCCTAGCCGGCAAAGTTCGAGGTCATCTGGCCGCGGTACATCTGGGCGTGGAAGTCGGCACGGTATGTCGCGCCCATTATGAGGTCATTTCAATTCTATGTCGTAGTAATATGATTTCTTAAAATGTCTAATGTTGGGTCCTAATCACTAAGTTTCTCCTGCAGCATCATTTCCATATCTTGAATGTGTCCCTCACATTATCAGGCGTTATATTGAGGGATGGAACGATGTGGAGCCTGATGGAAATGTGGGTTCAGATGCATCGTTGATGCCTTCCATGTCGACGGTGAGCACGACTGGACTGGAGCCCGTCGGCCAGTATTTAACGAGATAACAACTCATTGGTCAGACTATATTCCCATATAAGGTTCAAAGAAGGACGTCGAAATGGCCAGAACCCGTGTAAAACACTCGAATGGACCATGTGGGTATGAACATTGGTTCTTGGTAATTGCGAATATGTTCCCCGCTGCCACGTACTACAACACGGTCGTAGTTCTGTACTACATCACAATTTTTCCATTGGGAGCGGAGGGAGGTGAGGAAGGAACCACGAGGGAGCTACACATCGTGTATGTGCCAGGTGCATCTCATTACGTAAGGCTACATGTTAAGGGAAACGGCCACATGCCCTTGTGGCTTACCAGTGGACGGTCTGCAGAAAATTAGATGTTGCTAAGTGGGACTTACCCTACCGAAATAGGATGGCATCTTGGAACAAAGCTTACCTCCAACTGTAATTATTGGATCCACGTTATGTATGTTTATTTTGTGCCTGTGGCATATTGAAGTTGTATGAATGTCATTAATTGCATGAAAAGTAAGGGGGCTATGTTAGTAATCGGTAATATGATTTCAAAATAAACAAACTAGCATTAATAAGCAAACAGTGCAATCTACATGAGTAAACCAAAATAAGAAATCAATTTGGACAACGTAATTTTGTCTGAAGAAGGAAATACTATGAAATACATAGGTAAGGATGAAGCTTATGGAATTGGTTCACCGCGATGGCGCCTACGATACTCCTCGCGGTGGGAGATCCAGGCGGCCATCAACTCCTTCACTCGGGGGAGGGATAAGTCATTAATGTATTCAGAGTCAAAAGGATCCAAGTCACACATCATTTCTTCCAGCAACTGAGTAACGGGAAACACGTTTCAAAATATTCAATTAAGTACAATTTAATAGACTATGAGGCATTATTAGGAGAAAACTTACTAGTAAATCGAGAGTTGTTGAGTCAGATCCACATCCGGCAACATCTTGTTCAGGATTGACTATTAGGGGATGAGAATGGGTCATGAACCAGTCATCATAATCCATGGTGCACTCATGTGGCACGGTTATAGTGGGAAACTAGTCCAGTTTCCCATGATGCCACGTGATCCGTGCGTCCCACAAATCCAACTGCATCATCCCTGAGTAGGTCACTGAATAGTCATAGGGATCAACGAGCCTGGCACAAGGTTTGGGGACAATCCTAATGATGTACGGTACCCCCTACACGAAACCAAGTTGGCGCACAACCCGGTCGGGCATGTACGCCTCTATTACTTCGAGGTATAGAATCACACCACGGTAATCTACAATCCTATTGTCGTCCCTCACTACTTCATTCCCATATGGCATCCAATCTACCTGCAGTTGTCACCAAAAATGGTAAGTTGTCACAAGGGATACCATCTCACTCAAATTAAACCAGAAACATAAACCAAGAAAATCCTACCTGATCAGCCTATAAAGCATCTAGTTGCCGCCTGATCGTCATAAGACGCATAGTATCTTTCCACATTCTCTCCGCAGAGTACCACCAGTTAGCTCGCCCAGGAAGAGGTGGAAAATCACTCGATCTTGGTTGGAACATGGGAAAGTACTCGTAAATCCATACTTAAAGTAGCGGGCAACATCCACATAGCCGCGGGCATTGGATCTGGAGGCAATTCCTAACTGCAGATACAAGTAGCCCAGGGTAGTCGAACCCCAGGACAGCTACGACTTAACTACCGAGAGCAAGCGAGCTTTAACCTTAGATCCACTCTTATCAACAAATAGAGATGAGGAAAAGAGAGTCAACATGTAACACATGAATTGGAAATTATCACTTTGACCCACGGCTAAACACCTCTCCATCAATGCTTGGCCGTCAATATTACCCCTGTTCCAATTTTCCCGCAAAAATGTCTCCACATCTTTCCCAAACAGTTTAGCACTCCTTTCCTCAATGATCTCCAACGGCATCGTACTAGCAACACAGCCACCCTCAATAGGGATTCCAAGAATCATCTAAACGTCATGCAATAGGATGGTTATCTCACCGAAAGGCATGTGGAATGAGTTTGTATCTGGTTGCCACCTCTCGACGAAAGCAGATATCAACGTCATGTTCATGTACTTGAACATTATCGCGGGAAGGTGTGAAAGGCATGTCGCACTTATTCGGGCCTGTACAACAGTGCTGCAGTCCGGGAGTGCAGCGATTAACTGCTTGCAAAGAGTTGCACGACTATGGCATCTCAGCATACCCCACTTTATACCATTCCAAACATCGACTGCGATATGACCTCCAAAACTTGGTATGATAAGGCCATTATGCGGCCCACCAAACATCGGTCCACGCACAACTCAAGCAACATCTGCGACATTCTTCCTCTTGCTCCGCACATCCCCACCAGTGCTAGCATTACCAATTGCATGACCCACCAGAAAATTGTGCAAATCAACCAGCTCTGTTCCTGTATGTGTGTCTGCGTACACCACCAGGAGGTGTTGGTATGTTCACCCTCACCTTCTTAGTCATCCCAGTTGGGTCGCTCCGTGGAACAAGGATGCACTCGGCCCACCCTCGACATCTAGGCGTGGCTCCGCACCACCACCCTCAACCGGGCTGCATACGGGTTCTTCATCCATAGCCGGAAACATTGACTGCCAGTTCCCTTCGTCATGGAATGAATCCCCTCCACCTTCAAGGAGAAGGTTCAGATCCGGACCATCCCAGGTGTCCATATGATCAAAAGGTGCAGTGGACCTCAAAACAGATGGCTCAAGAGGTACCTCGTGATCTTGGTCATTTACGGGCAACTAATCATGGACGTACGCACAACTTTGGCCCTGCCTAGAGGACCAACTAACACCACTTTCACGTATATTGCGACCTTTGTGAACGGGTCGGACGTCGGCGCTCATCTGCAAAATGGAACATAATAACATAATTAGTTCTTAACAATAACATAATTATAGGAGAAATATGTATTAAATTTATAAATAAAATGTGTACTGTTCAAAATAATATATTACATATTCATTTACGTATGATTAGATAGTATACAAGTAGAACAAATTCGAAACAGAACATTCAATATATTCTATGCAACGAACCAATTATTTCTGTTACGGACTAATTAAATATTAATTACTTGTAATCTCATCAAATTTTACTCTACCAACATTTCACTACAAACATTTTTCAACATACTATTCTCGCCGCAAATCATTTTTTACTCCGAGTACCAACCACAATAAATACTATTTAAATGAGACTATAATCAAATTTTGCAATAACATTTTTCTATGCAAACTCTATTTCATATTACTTCCAAAATATTTACCTTTATTTTCAAGATTTTATTTTTGCTATTATTCACTTCACCTATTTTATGTTTCAACATTAAGTTATTTTTTCAATCAAATCCTATCCATACTTTGAAAATGTCCCATTTCAGATTTTCATGAATCCACCCATTAAAATTTAATTAAAATTAAGTTAAAAAACCCCTATTCCAACCATTTATTTCATTACATTTTAATTTCATTTCAAATTTCAATAAATTCATTCATGTAATTTTAAATTTCATTAATTTCACTTTACATTTTAATTTCATTTCTCCTTACAATTTAAATTTCAATACAATTTCAATTTCATTTACCTTTCATTTATTTAATTTTAGTTTTAATTTTAATTACATTTTACTTTCCTTTTAATTTCATTCCACACAAAAACCCTACCCCTCATCCCAGGCGGCGCCACAACCATTCACACACCCCTCACCGGCGCTGGCCCAGCCTCCAACCCCTCACCCTTCACCGGCCCGGCCTCCCCTTACCGACGACATCTCCACCACCCATTACCCATCCCACCTCCTCCACCCGACCTGCCACCATTCTCCGGCCGTCTCTCCTGCAGCCCTAGAATCCGACTTGTCCCGCAGCTAGCCCACCCAAAACGTCCGACACCGCCCCACCGTCCCTCTGCTAGCCCACCGACACGGCCAATCTCCTTCACCACCGCACCGCCCCTCAACCCTCAAAGCCTCACACGCCCCTTAACCCTAAAAAATCCATCCAATCTCACACACGCACAACCAAAAATGGGTGAAAATCACCCACAACCCGAATTTTACGGTTTCCAATTCTACGAGGGAGAAGAATGCTAACTTTTTCAGCATTTTCGCTAGCGGCGGACGGCGGCGGGAAAGGAAGCCGATGGAGTGGAGGGGGAAGATTTGTTTAGGTTTGGAAGTTTTGAATGGAGATTGATGGGTTGGAGGGAAGTAAATATGGGGGAGAGAAACAAACAAAAAATAAAATGAAAACAACAAATAATACAAGTATAGATACATATTCAGGGCGTAACTGGTAAAATACAGGGCGGATATAGCAACACCCAAAAAGTTTGACTCTAAACAGAAGCCCTGTTAATGTCATGCAATGTAGATATTGAAAATTGAAAGTTAATAGTGAGATGAGGAGAGATACGTGATACGGAGTACCAATATTAAAAACTGATGCAGAGATGATAAGTGCAGATGTCAGAGTCACATACAGGTCAATACGAGGTTTATATTTTCAGGAGAGGTAGCCAAACATGGGTGTTGTTGGGATAAAAGTTGATGAGCGATAGTCGGTAGCCAATGAACAATCCAATAATATTTTTATATATTTTAAATCTTATTATTCATAGATTCTAGAATTAATTGTGAAACGTTTTGAACACGGGAGTCATTTATATAAAAGTTAGTTGATAAATACCTAATTCAATATGGGAGTAATATTTTCAATACGAATCTCACTCGAAAATGCTTTTTTAAGATTGAATATCACTCGAAAATGTTAAATTTGTGTTGATGATATAGAACCGACACTATTAATTTTTCACTATCATGATTAGTATTCATTTTACTATCTTCACTAAAAAAAATTAACACTTAAAATTCAGTAAATTTAAAATAAAAAATTTCAATATTTTAAAATAAAATAATAATATTTTGAATTATAAATTTCACAGTCGATTAAATGAATTATTTATTTACTTAAATATTAAGATATAATTTTTTAAAATAATAATATATTTATAAGTATGAATAAAAATGAACGTGAATAAATTATTAAAATACTATATTATATAATTTAATATTTCAATTAATAATTTTGTTTGAATTCAGAAGATGTTTAATTATAATAAAATTTATATGCTATTTTTATTTAATTACAGTTTATATAATGTAAATAATATTATTCAAACCATTAAGTATTCAAATTTATGCAAAATTTGAAGTAAACTAAATTATATTTTAGTTTTGAAATTTGGGTTCAAATTATAAAATAATCCATGAGAAAACATTTCAATAACTTTTAGAATAAAACTATAATTATTTATACATTAACATACATTTTCAAAATTATATAAATCTCGTTGCAATATATAAAAAATAAACATCAAATCAACACATCAATTATAAAATGACGCGGTTAAGGAAACATGATTAATTTATTTGGTTTTGACATTGATTGTATTCTTTTTGTTAACTCAAATATAAGTTAGTTTAAAAAATAAAGCAAACACTCTCTATGATTTCTAAATATTAATACAATATCAAATGGCTTTTTTTTGAAAAGAAAGTAAAATGAATGGAGAAAATTGTATTGAGAGAGTAAAGAACAAATTGAGTTGATCAAAATAATTTTTATTTTGCCAAAAATGAAAGGTGTCCTATCAAAAATGAAACAAAAATAGAAAGAATGTCAGTATTAAAACACTGTAGGGAGTATTGAAGTATATATATAAATTTAACTGGTTAAAAATTAAAATACTAAAATATAAATCAAATTAAAATAGTCAGATATGATATTAAAATATTAAAAATACTAACTAAAATGGATAAGGATCAAATAAAATGTGAAAAAGATACATCAATTTTAAATAGTTATACAACAAAGAAAAAATAAAATTATTGAAATAGATAAAATTAAATTAAAAAAGTTAAAATACACATAAGTTGAACATTAAATAAAAAATTAGAAACCTACATTTAGAAATCATTAAATTAAAATAAATAAACTAAAATAAAACAAATTAATATAAATTTTAAATTTTAAAAATACCCATCAAATAAAAATAGTTAAACATGAAACAAAAACAATAATATACTACATTTGTTTTAAAACATCAAGTGCATATCATGAGCGGGACTCTTGACAGGCGGTTTGTCCATAAGTTTATGGACAATCCACTTATTTTTTACTTTACATATTGCATTTGTTAAATTACATGTTAAATTTAGAAATTATTTTTTATATTATATATTTTTATATTTTCACATTTAAATATATATATTATTACTTGTTTTAATTTTTAAAATACAATATTTAAATTTTATAAAAAAATTACAACATTCAAGGTAAAAATCACTCTGGACTGTCCATAATCTTATGGAAAGACGGTCTTTCCTGAGAATTTCGCGCATATCAAAATGTGACACTAATAGATAATAAATTAAAACATCAATACTCTCTTTGTTTCTCTATATTTGGCACCACAGTTTTACGTGTTTCGATTTATGGCGAATGAAATGAGTTGATGAAACTTGATTTGTTTTTTTAAAAGTACACCATTTGTCCCAACTCAAAACTTCACACATACTATTTTACACTATTTTCTACCAAATTTTAACCATGTATTTGAATATATGTATATATATATAATAATGATAGAAAGTAAAATCAACAAATAATTGTGGTTATGTGTTATATATATATTGAGTACAAAGGTATACAAAGTAGAAACAAACAAGGAATATGATATGTACAAAACCAATCAAGAAGGGTATTCCTTTCTTATTCTTAATCTAAATCAATTATATCTCTATTAAACACACACAACCCCCCCCCCCTCCAGCGAAGCGTAGAACTGGTCGCAATGCAAAACTTGGAACATAAGAACTCAGACTGAGGACGAGAACCCTTTGTAAAAATGTCAGCAAGTTGCAAGTCTGTAGAAATATGAGCAACCCTGAGTTTGCTAGAAGACACCATCTCACGCACACAATGATAATCACAATTAATGTGCTTGGCTATCTTATGTGAAACTAGATTCCGAGCCAAAAAGAGAGCACTATTATTATGACACAGCAAAACATGAGGCACACGAGTCGACACACGTAAATCTCTAAGAAGATTCATCAACCAATTAACCTAATTCCGCAGCAGTGTTGGTCATAGCATGGTATTCTGATTCCGAACTAGAACGTGAGACTGTAGGTTGCTTCTTAGCACTCCAAGACACTAGGTTTACACCAAGAAAAATGGCATAACCGTATGTAGACCTACGATTCTCAATACAATGAGCCCAATCGGCATCAGAATAACCTAGAGCTGGTAAATCGGATAAAATTGTGCGAAAATAAAGTGCATAGTGAAGAGTACCACGCATATAGCGCAAAATTTGAGTAACAACTTGGAAATGATCATCAGTAGAAGCCTGCATGAACTGACTGGCCGTATTCAAAACATAAGACAAATCAGGACGTGCAATCGAAAGATATTGAAGTACACCAACCAGAGATAGATGTGGGTTTCTGAACGGTTTACCGAAAGAGCTATGAAGTTGCAAAAAAGCCACAAGTGGAATGGCAACATTCGTGGAATCCTGCATCCCTGCACACAATAAAATGTCCTTGGCATATTTGGCTTGACCAAAAAATAAACCATTGGAAGTACGAGCAATCTCTAATCCCAAGAAATACTGCAGAGTGCCAATATCGGTAATCTTGAATTCCTGATTAACCTGATCAATAATCTTCTGAATGAGACAACCATTTTTCGGTGGGAATAATGTCATCAACATAAACCAACAAATAAAGGAGAGAGAGAGAGAGAGAGAGAGACGCCTTGAGAAAACACAAATAAAAATGTATCAGAAGAGTTGCCTATGAAACCCAGGCCAATAAAAAAAGATCTAAATCGTTAAAATCGAGCATGAGGAGCCTGCTTTAAAGCATAAATGGCCTTATGTAGATGACAAATATAATCTGGACGTATGGGTGTTTGTATCCAAAGGGTTGATTCATATAAACTGGAAAGTTAAGAACAATATTTTAAAATGCATTTTTGACATCCAGTTATCGTAAGGGCCAATTGCTAAGAACAACCAAAGAAAAGTATGAACAGTAGAAGTCTTCACCATATGACTGAATGTAGAATCATAATCAAAACAGGGAGTTGCAAAAAAAAAACCTTGCTAACCAGTCTTGATTTATTCTTATTAAGCTATCCATCAACCTTGTATTTCAAACGGTACACCCATTTAGAACCAACCGAATTGGCATAAGAAGGACGAGGAACCAAATTCCACGTCTGCTGAGTGCGAAAAGCCTCTTTTTTGAAATCTATGGCAGCCACCCATTCAGAATCCTTAATAGTCAAGCGATGACTCCTTGGTTTGATCTTAGCAAATAAAGCACTCAATAAACAAGAAATGTCATAGTCGGAAAAATATTTGTACCTGAGAGAGCCATTACATGAGCCAGCGACCATTGAATGTTGAGAACAAGAATCCATTGCCAGAGTTAACGTCTAACCCGATACCGCTGGCAATGATGCCGTTGTTTGCCGCACATGCGAAATAGGTGGCGGACGCTGCACAAGAGGCGGTGCGTCGGGAGCCCCAAGTGAAGACACTGGAAATGTTGGAGGGGAGTGAATTGTATACGCAGGTGCTAATCTTGGTACGTGCAGCGGTGAGTGAGGCTGCAGACTAGGTTGATGGATACGTACGGCGGACATAAACAGGATTCTGCCAAAACTGGAGCTAAATCATAATCATTTAAAACAATGGGCAATTTAGCTGATTCAGAATAATCTTAAGGTACATACAAAGGTTCCAAAAAAGTAGAGACATTGAGTGAAGGTGGATCAGTAGCAGCACCAGTTCGGGTCACCGGAAAAAGCATCTTATCAAACCAAGCATGGCGAATGATGTACTCCTTCTTCGTAAGAGGATCAAGACAGCGATAACCCTTGTAATGTGAATTGTAACCAAAAAATATACAGGACATACTTTGAGGTGCCAACTTATGTGCAACATAAGGGCGTAAATACGGGAAAACTCAACAGGAAAATGGATGAAAATTAGAGTATTCAGGAGTCGTACAAAAATTAACAGAGAGCAGAGACTGGCCATATAATATTGACATTGGCAGCCTGTTGATGATATAGACTATTGTAAAGAAAGCATTATACCAAAATGAATGATGAAGGTTGAAATGAAAGAGTATCGGCAATCCTATCTCAATGATGTGACGATGCATCCACTCTGCATGGCCATTTTGCTCTGCAGTGTAAGGATGTGAAAGTTGAAGATGAATTCCCTTAGACGCAAAACGTGATCACATGCGATGATTTAGAAACTCGGTTCCACCATCACTTAGAAATACTTTAATGGTGGTAGAAAACTAGTTCTCAACAAGAACCTCAAACTGCGTATAAGCCTTTACAAAATCACACTTTCGTCGTAGAGGTTATAACCTAGTGAATCGAGAAAAATCATCAAAAATGACATATAAGAATATCCTGCACTGGAGATGATAGGATAGGATCCCTAAAGATCACAATGAACTAAATTAAGTATGCACGGCGCATGTTTTAAATTATCACTTAAAGAAAGATGCTTGCCTTTAGCCATCTCATAAGATGGACATAAATGAGACTTAGGCAGCAAACTAGTAACTGAAAAACTTCCACACTTGCTCAAAGAAGAAATGATATTGTGGGGAACATGACCCAAACTACTATGCCAAAGTTCAAAACTTGTTTTAGAAGCACGCAATACAGCAAAAGAAAATAAAGCAACACCACCATAATTCAAAGCATATAAACCCCCATCATGATGACCTTTGATAATAACACCACTAGTAAACTTGTTCAAAATAGTGAAGGAAGAATCATCAAAGCAAATAACAGCATTCATATCCCGAGTCAACTTGCTAATAGACAGCAAATCTTTAGTAATTTGTGGAACAACCAAAACATCAAACAAGGACAATGAATCA
The DNA here is from genome assembly GCA_032355605.1 of Rubia tinctorum. Classification (NCBI taxonomy): domain Eukaryota; kingdom Viridiplantae; phylum Streptophyta; class Magnoliopsida; order Gentianales; family Rubiaceae; genus Rubia; species Rubia tinctorum. Next base: position 1,184 of record JAULKM010143886.1, on the reverse strand, counting down.
GAGACTCGAGAATGACCAACATAGCTAATGTTAAGAATTGAACCATTACCAAAAATAACACGATTGTTACCAGAATAAGGAGTCACATGATCAAGATCAGACTGAGAAGAAGTCATAAGGTTGGTCACGCCGGAATCAACTATCCAGCGAGCATATGGAGAAGAATGCGATAAAGAGCTAGGATAAGGAGCTTAGGAGACCAAGTGAGGACACAACGAGGAAATGTGTTCAAATTTCTTAAACAACTGACACTGCAACTAGTACCATTCACCATACAGTTTAGAGCAAGAAGAAGCAACATGACCCAGAACGTCATACCATTGGCATAATGATTGATCAGAATGAGCCATAATACAAAAAAAATCATTTCTTTTATTTTAAGGATTTGGTGCTGACTGGGCGTTTACAAGGTGCTGACTAGGCACTGACTGGCTTGCTGACTGGGAATGAAACTCTCGAGATATTGGATCAACTCGCGAGAAATTGCTTCAACTCACAAAAAATTGACAAACATGAGAAGCTCCCCGATGACGAGACACGTATGAAGCACGTACTTAGAGAAGAGCGGTTGTGGATATGCATGCACATAGAGACTAAATGACGCGTGTGGCTCACGCGTAAAAAAAGAGGTGATGCATGTGAATGTTGAGTGTGTGGCTTCACTCGCCACAAAGAAGATTGTTTCTGATTGCTTCATGCATGTTTGCACACACCGAAAATAAAACCTACTACGAACAGTCAGAGAAGACAAAGTACATATCCGAAGCTAGAAAAATGGAGCATAAGACAATAGGAAACGGAGCAGAAGACCACCGATCGGATTTTGAATAGAACCAAAAGACGTTGGCCACTAATCAGAGTTCTACGGCCAAAATACTGAGAACATAGGGAGGCGATAGGTGCTACGGAAGACGACCGATATAAACTGGATGACAGTGGAAGATGGCGGCGATGGGCGGCTACCGGCCAGAAAATGGATGGAAATTTATTTTGGTAATTTTGGGAAAAGTGAGAGAGAGATAAAAGCAGGAATTTTTTAGAGATCTGACTAATACTATGATAGAAAGTAAAACCCCACAAATAATTATGGTTGTGTATAATAATATATACTACCTCCGTCCCAGAGAAAATGACACACTTTTCAGTCAACTTTCTCAGACCATGTTTGACCATAAATTTCAATT
>JAULKM010143877.1:0-34512 GCA_032355605.1 Rubia tinctorum | reverse complement strand
TTACACAAAATCCTCTAGAAAAGTAATAAAAGCACAAAGTTGCTCTTAACTCTCCTTAGAGAATTTCAAGGCAAATTGCCATACATAGAGCACAAAAGTGTACAAAAGTGAATCCAAAACGTCCCAAAATAACCGTATAAAATGGACACATCACTTGCGTCTGATTTGTTGAAATTGGAATGTAGGGATTTTGTTGTAAATTGATATCATGTTTGGTTTTGATTCCTACCTAGGTTTTGATGGTTACGTTTGGTTCAGTTTTGCTTTCTGTTGTTGAATGAATTCTGATGTGGTACTGTTATTGTTTGACTAGAAGTGATGTAGTGTGAAGAGAAACCAATGGAGTCATCGAGTTGTAGTGTAAATAGTTTTAGTTGGGAAAGTGTGCTTTGCAAGGTGTGCGGGAAAGAAACTAGTGTTTTTATGTCGAGAAGTGCGAAGAATCCGGGCAGAATGTATTACCGATGCATGAAAGACGGATTCCAACAGTGGATTGTGACTGATGTCGTTGAGTCTGGTCATGGTAGTGGCGTTACCCCGATTCATCCCTAGCCTGATGTTCGAAGAAGGGTGATGAAAGCAGGTCCTCCTACTGAGGTGGTTGCAGTTCAAGTGGCTGGTTCTACTGAAGATGTTGTTGTAGCAGTCACAAATGGTTTTAATTGTCCCCTAATCCCAAGGGGTTTGAAGGCATTGAATTTAATGCTACTGGGGCTAACCTGGTATTATTTTTTATTTTTTGGTACTTGGTAGGTGCTTGGCTTGGGATGTCTAGTGTAGTATAGTTCATGATCTTGTCGCAGTACTATTTGTTGTAATTTGAAGGAAGAATTTGAATGTGGTTAGTGTCATTTTGGTTGTTTGGTGCACTTGTTCTTGTTTGAACACCTTGTATTTGAGCAACGTTTTCAGTGGAAATATGATCCTATCTACTTAAACTAATTCTTCATCAGACCCTATGTACCTAGAAATAATAGTGATCAGTCTGTAATTGTATGCACCTTAATCAGCTCGTACTGCAAAGAAGCATGGAGGACAACATGTAGTTTAGATAAATAATTAGATTGTTCATACACGATGTGTTTGAAATAGTTCTCAATAAACTCCCAAATACTTCGTGATAAACATCCGGAATGCATCCAAAATGCACCTAATAAACATCCCAAATACTTCCTAATGAACATCGCTGGAATTACAAAAGCTAGAAGGTGACCTGTATCTGTAGGATTAGTACAGGGCAACAGTTATAACTGATGGAAAGTCCACAAAAGTAAGAATGAAAGTTACTAGTAAGTTGATTGCAACTTAATTTGCAAATATTGTATCCAAAAAGCAGGTACATATAATCCTTCATCATCATTTTCCGGCAGTACTTGCTTGTTCCCTTGTTAGCCTTGTTTCCGTAGGTGGGAGTGATTTACTTCTACCATCCTGTGATGGGTCTTCAAGCGCGGGTGGTTGAGTTGGTTGCGAGCTTGAAGGCCTTGGAGTGATTACGGATCTGTCGGTGAAACTTGGAGCTAGTGATGTGCCCATCAATTTCGCAGTCCTCTCGTTGAACAAGAAAGACTTACCCCAAAGCATGTTTTTGAATCCCTCCCTTCCCACTCCTAGTCGGTTCGGCTTATGGTCCTGCTTTTTAGGAAAAAAGGTTAAGGTTAATATGTTGAAGAATTACTAATGTTTGTATGACCCTGACATCAATTTATGAACATAATCTGAGTGAAAGTAGTCGGGTTAATAGTTGGGATTTTCTTGAGTATGGCCTTGTCGCTCAGGTTAATAACACTGAAGTTCAGTTTCTGTCAGAAAACAGAAGAAATTAGATGGTGAGTTAAAATATTTGTCTACATTTTAAGACATGATGTTAGTAGAAAAAAGTTACCTGAGGTGTGTATTGGCGGGGTATAATGGCCACGGTTGCATCGTTTTGTTGAGTTTTAGCACTCATATCTGGGTTAGTATCTTCAGCATCCGCAGCCAGGACCTTATATAGACCTTCATCCTCGTCGTAACTCTCTACCATATCCCCTTGCCAAATTGGGGCATCGACTAATTTCTCCATATCTACGACCCCATCCTCTTGAATAGTAGTTGCCGACTGAACAATACTTGCAGCCCTAGTAACCACCTCATAATCCGGTATATCACCCTCCCTCTCAGCCATAACAACGACATCCGTGAAGACATCATTATCACTACTTTCACCGCCCTCAGCTACGTAGACATCCTCACCCATCCTATCACCTGTCTCCGCTGCAAAGACAAGTTTAGCCAAAATAACACAGACACCACTCTTACTCTTATGAGTACCATCGCCCACACACAACTCATGACAACCATTTTCAACAGACACATCAAGAACACCATTTTCGACGTATTCATCACTTGTCACACAACTTAAGAGAAGTATAGTTGAATACTTACCCGCTGGTTGGCTTGCCAACTCCAATTCAATGTTGTCTAACGTTGCAACCATCATGTTCTCAAAGTCCACGTCCTCGTCGGGAAATTTAGCATATGGTTGACGCTGCATATATTCAAATTGAGTAGCTAGAAATAATTTTAGAGTAGTAGCAATCTCATCTCAGGGTAAAATCGCTGAAATATCTGGAGGACTTGCTCTTGGTGGGAAGAAGCAGCTTCTTCATTCAAACAACGGTTGTCTTTTTGCTTCTTAAGGGTTGCCATTTTCCTCTAATCGAGATGTAGTTCCTCAATGACAAGTGTCAATTGGGCCGGTGCCTGAACCTGCAGCTTTTTCGGAAAGGAACGAAAATGACCTTACATTGTAAAAAGAACTTTTGTACAAAATGACCAACTAAAACTACTTGTCCCTGTTCCACTCTTCGCCAGAGGGCTGGAACTTGTATTTGCATCCCCCTTCCCCTTGCTTGGTTTATTGTCTGCTTCAGAGCACTGCCTCAGGGTCTTCCCCTTGTAGGCGGACGGGTCCCACTACTACTACCTTGAGTGTTTGCTGGAGTCGCAGTCTCTTCAATGACCTGTAAAATACATATTGTGCATACTCATGCAAGGGGTGCCTTTTGTGCATCAATACAGAAACAGCATGCCTGCACGGCACCCCGGAATGATCCCGTACTCCACAGTCACATGACATAATGTCAATCCTCCCTGTGTAATTTGTGTCACCATGGACAACCTCAAAAACTGTATCTGAGCAGGGGTGGAATGTTACCCTTCGAGCTTGTTTTGTTACAATCTTCAAAATCTCTTCCGTCCTCAGGCAAACAACTGTTTCCCAAGCTGAACATTTGTTGGACCTTTCATCCAGCCGTTTCATCATCTTTATCCTCAGCCCTTCCATAAGCACCAACACAGGTTTCTCCCTCAAATTTCCCAACAAATGGTTAAAAGATTCTGCCAGATTGTTCGTGACATTGTCACATTTCAGGCGCCTGCAAAAAGCATACCTGGACCGTAACAAATCCCTGAGTCTGTCCAAATACACATACGCCTCTTCAGATAGCTCCCTGATCCTCTCCATGACCCTTTTGAAGTCCCTGATATTGTATGACTTAAACAAGCAGCACAGGATGCAGATCACAATTATTACATTCGATAAAATCAAAGCAATAAGATTGCATGCAGCATAAAAGCTTATAATTGCATGATTACCTTAGAAGCTCTCCAAAAAAGCTTCTTCAGAACGCTTGCGGGCCATTTCTGCCGGAAGTTTGCGTAGATGTGCCGGCTGCATTTCCTTTGAGTGGCATGGGGAACAATTTCAGCAATAGCCTCCCCTAGACCCTATAGTTAAAAATATGGTAAAATTAATAAGCACTTAGTAACTCACCATTATAATGTTCAGCCTTAATAAGCACTTAGTAATTCAATGCCGTAAAACGTACAGTACCTCAGCCTTAAAAAATATATTAAACGCAGCCTTAAAAGAGTTACGCATCCTAAATCCGAACTTAGTAACTCAGCCTTAGAGGGCCACATCAACACTTTATCGATAATTACAAGATCATATAAGCACATACATGAAATTTATAAGGGTAGAACATGACATTGACAAAGATTAGAGGGTTATATCAGTACATTGTAAAGGACAGATGGTTATATCAGCACATACATAAAAACTATAGGGTCATTTCAAAACATAGATAAAAACTGAGGGTCATTTCAGAATATAGATATGAATAATTCAAATGCTGAAATACTATCAAACAGGAGAAAAGCATATAATTGTTGGCATGTTCAGATCATTAGAAAAAATTAATACAATTGTTGGCATTTTCTGATCATCAGCACAAAAGAGATGAAGATAGTACTCATCCAACTACTATTTCACTGAAACAACAAAAAGATTTTTCATGCATGACAGGGAATAGGAATGTTACCTTCTGACGATCGGTCATGAAGGTTCACGGCCTATCTTCCTCAAAACAACCAAGAAAATATTCCATCATCCAAAAGAAAAAGAACTAGCTATCTTTGGACTCGCTCTCAACATAGGCTACGGCTAGGGGATAGAATCCACCGTTAGGGTCATTTCCAATGGCACTAAGAAGCACACCGCCATACCTACCCTTCAAGTGACAACCGTTGAAACCAAAGAAAGGGCGGAAACCATCTAAAAATCCCCTCTTAATAGCATCTAAACCAAGAAAAAAAATCTCTTCACAGAGGGCAATACTTGAATTGATCCTTCGGCATACTGTAACATCGCTTTGCTCCCTGGATTACTCTTCACAACCTCTATGCAATACCGTGGGAGGGCCCTGAACGACTCACCGTGGTGACCATCTATCATCTCCAAAGCCTTTATCTTCACCCTAATTAATTGTTGCCTCTTCGGTTGGACCCTAAACGTCAACAAGTGCTCTTCAAGGATAACATTTGAAACTTTCATATCGGCGCTCAACAAACTCATAATTCGGTGCGCAATTCAAATTTTGGGTGCCAAACTTTACCTTCCTGCCTATATGTATGCTGCCCAACCAGCCTCCGAATCAAAAAAGTTTGACAGTCATCCACTACTGAATTATGCAACCTCCATTCACAATTCTTGTCCTTGCACCTAACTGTCACCTGGCATTTCTCGCTTTTCACAATTCCAAACTGAAAGCCCTCATGAATTGAAAAGTCGACTAGCGCTTGCTTCAGATCTTTCTGCGACGGGAACATCATGGTCTCCTTCTAGCTCACCCTCTCACCTTTCCCCGTATCAAATTGCTCCCTATTTAGACATCAGCCCCACCATCATATTCTGTATCATAATCCAATGAAGTTTTTTTGTCAGCATCTGCATTTTCAGCTTCAGAATTGTCTTCGGGTTCTATCCTAGAGCCTTCTTCTGTGTACCGGTATATCCAATCTGTCTCATCATCCAACACTGCGAAATCCTTCAATTCGTCGACGTAGGTCTCATCTTCACTGCCGAGGTCCGAGGCGTTGATGTTTACCACAACCCCAACTTGCATCATATTTTTAGTTGCCTTAATCTGCCTACCTTTGCTGCACTCAGCCTGCCCTGCAACTCCATCGACAACCTCCCCAAAAACCTCCAGTGACTTCTCTTCATCACAATCCTTGAACATGCTAATAATGTCCTCATCGCTATGTAAAATAATCTTGCGCTTCACCGGATGCGAATAGCTTAATAACAACTGTACTGTCTTCCACATTTCTGGATCACCAAAGAAGTACTCGGTGAAGTCCGACTTCAAAACAACCAGTGAGTATCTATCAAGATCGATGCCTTCCAATACCTTCCACCTATCACCATGACGAAGCGTCATAGTGAAAAAACATCCATATCCTCCTGCTCAAAAAAACAAAATCAACAAATCACGGTTCTTCTTATATTCAACTGAATGAAAATTACTCATGTTTTTATTTCCACAAAAGTGATTTAATGAGAAGTTAGAAACACGTTCCCCACAAATATGAATATCTAGTACTGGATTCAGTTTCCAACCTTTGATTAAGCCTTTAAGCTTTTCCCCTCCTGATAATGAGTGGAAATTAAAGATAACAATCCTTCCCTAGCTCGGTAAAATTTAAAGCTACTTCTAGAACAAATATTTTTCACCAACTCTATATAATAAAAAACTACCCATTAGCGTGTTTATGGCACTCACTGAAGAACACAATATCCAAAAAAAAAAGAACTCACAGTACAAACAAAAGGTCTTCTGAATGTGATTGTAGACCAATTTAAGAGCTTCTCTCTCATTCCCTTATCTATTGGGCAAACCCACATTTCCTTTCTGATTCATTAGTCTCTACTTTATTTGAAGACCAAGAAAATATATAAACCTATCAAAGAGATACTAATTTGAAGTAGCACATTATAACTAATAGCTCAGGTGAGCCCATATGTCCCCTCTATAAAGCTACGACACCCCCACCCCCAACCCCCCTCCTGCCCTGTTCCACCAGAATATTAGAATGCAACTCCCGTTCTCAACAAACAAAGAGAAAAACCCTAACATTTACTTAAGAATAGTAATGTTAGGTTGACATCACTACCAAAACGAGGAAAAACAGTTGCACATGATCTCAAAAGGACTTTAGCAGCAAACAACACAAAGATATGGAGTACATACACCAAAAAATTAAAAATGGGTAAAAACCCTATCTAAACTGCCAAAAAACCCAAAACCTTGACCAAAGTGAAACAAATTCAAGAAAAGGAGCAACTACTAAACAATAGCAAGCATAGAATACGATGATTTAGGGTGAAATTTGGTTGGAGCTTACCATTGCAAAACCGGCTCTGTTTTCTCAAACCGAATTCCCTTAGCGACCCGCCCAACTTCGAATAAAGCTGAAATCGGGCAACGAAACGTCACAGACAACCGGCCGGAATAGGGCGGACCAGTCTGACGATGTACATGGGTTGGGTTTCCGGTTCGAGTACCCTTTGGAGAGACGATAGGTCCGGTGGGAAATAATGGGGGAAATAAGTGGAAGACGTGGATTTCATGTTGACTGAGAAAGAGGATATAAACGTCATTTCCAATTATTAAGTTTTCATATTTTTTAAAACCGAGGGTATAATCGTCTTCTCTCATAATTCCGGCGAAATTATGGTCTCCGGGGTTATATTAGCACTTTCGATCAAATATTAGGGTTATGATTGCACTTTCAAATTTTACAGGGTCATATTGGCACTTTCGATCAAAACATATGATCATTTCGGCACTTAACTCTAAAAATTAACTGTGATGGCAGCCTTTAAAGGAAATTATACAAGGAAATGATCTGTCACGAGGGAAACAACCAAGAAGGTTTTATTTATTATATCTCAATCTGATTGTGCGGATTTAGTGTTAAAATAAAAAAATTGGCTATTCTTGCAGGTCTTCAATGGGCGGCTCAACAGGACCAACCTTGCTTCATCGAATCCGACTGTCTCGCAACTTGTAAGAGAAATAAAAAAAAAGATTACTTCTGAGCTCAACATACCTTTTGTGCATACAAAAAAAGAGGAGAGCAAACTAGGTTGCCGGTTTCCTAGCAAAACTAGATTTGAAGAGAGGTGCTGACTCTACAAACCAAGAACTGATCCAATCACTGGAAGTTCGAATTTTGTCTTTTCCCTCACTTTAGATGGTTCTCTTAATACTCATTTATACTAAAAAAAAGAAAATTAAGGAATGTAATGGACATCTGGCCACATTTCATTCGACGCAAAGGTGGATGATTAAACCGTGGAATCACGTACAATTATAGTCTTTTCCCCCCAAATTTATATGTTTTCCTAGTCTTTTGAAAACGTCCAAGCATCCCTTGGATGAATTCTTGTAGCCTTGTAAAAAAAATTCCTTTCTAAAATGGTTAGGAGAGATGATATAATCCCCTACTCATTTCGATAAGTATTTTTAAAAAAATAGATAGAGAAAATGACTTCTGTAACCCTTAAATTATCACGATCGCTCACCTTTGGCCCCTTATCTCTTTTAAAAAAACACTTTTGGGCTCTCAACTTACAGAACTATTAAGTTGTGGCCCTTCTGCCAGGTCAAAGCGTCAAATTTGGTCAAAAACGTTAATTTTAAGGCCAAAATGATCATTTTTCCATATTTCCATTTTACCTTTTTTTCCCATTTTCCATTTCCATTTTATTTTTCCCTTTTTCCACTTCATTCTCCTTTTCCCTTTTTCTTTTCCCCTTCCCCTTCCCACTCCTTCACTCCCACCACTGCCGCTGCAGGGACTCACTGAAATTAGGGTTCCTTGTTTCACCATTTCTTCTTCATACGTCCTCTCCTGAAAAAAATCTTTACGCTCGTTATCGCATCCTGGCTCCGCGATGAGGACTAACATGGGTTTTCTCGAGTTTGGTGGGAAGTGAGAAATGACGTCGAGTGACAGAGAAGGCGAGTGGTCGTGGCAGATCGGGATGTCGGAGAAGGGTGGTCGTGGAAAAGGAGGAGGTTGGCCGTGGTGGATCGGATGTCGGATGAGGGTGGTTGTATTGTCGTCGTCGAGCAATGCCCACCAGGCACTCCACCCCCATCATCGTCGAGCAGTGCCGACCCATTCTCCAACGAGACCTACGGAGAGGCGGGGAAGAGGGATAAGGTCATAGAGAGGATGGGGAAGAATAGTTTAGAGTAGCGGCAACGGTGGAGGAGGCAATGGACAAGGCGGTGGAGGGCGGAGGCATTGGATGGCGAAGGCGGTAGGGTTTGACCTAGAGCAGCGACGACACAACAGACTTGGCGGGTTTTATCTAGAGCAGCTGCAGCGCAGTGGGCTTACTCTGAATAAGCGGTGGCACAGCGGCAGGGTTTGACATGGAGCAGCGGGGGGCCGGAAACTTTGTATTGTAATTTTGTGGAAATTTCATCCGACCTAGAGAGGGCTCGCATAGAAACTTTGGTCGGTCAATACGTGTGTGAGAGCGTCTCACCATAAGTACCATTACATAAGATGAGATCAAGCAATTCATATGCATTTTTCAAAAATAATATACTCCTTTAACTTGTACATAATCTTTTTTTTAAATCTCCAATAAACATGTTTGACTGTAAAGATATGTAACTGTGGATAATTATTAGTGCGAATACAGAATTACATTCAAAGCCAAAAGTAAATACATTTATTAAGAAGATTTATGATAACTATTCAAAGAACACAAGGGAGATATGTTGGATTAATGTCACTCTTATTTCCAAAGATTAAAGTCATGAATATGAATATTGGCCCGCCCCCTCCCGAGCGTCACTAATAAATAACCCTTTTTATGGGAGATCTACTAAGTCGAGAGGGGGACGTGAGTCAAAGATAGAAATTTATATATTGCTCATGTTCCTACTACTATACTACCAAGAATGGTAAATAGTGGCAAGTGTCGGGGTCACCAAAGATATGTTAGTAATCTAATAATTAACTAAACACAACTGTGATCGGGTTGTCAATCCGACCACATGTTAGAAATAAACAGTGTTGTGAAAGCAGTCATTGGGGGGAGATTTGTACTAAAAACTACTAAAATGCAATTGATCACAAGAATTAACAATGTAAATTAGCACTCAGGTAATAATTTTGTAACATGATTAATATCATTTTGATCATCGATTTCATCAAATACAATAACTAAACCTTATTCTAGTATTTGTGTCACGCGGTGCGGACAATGGTCAAAACTTCCCCATATCTATCACAGAGAGGTGCGCGTACTAAATCTTCCATCAGTATCGCCTCTGCAACTAGAAGAGTGCAACAACAACAATGGCTCATTGTGTAGGTCTGATTTTCCCCAGTGTGATTAAGTTCCAGACGGAACACCACAAACGCATTATCCCTAGTCCTACAAAGGCAAAAGGAAATAGGCGTCTTATCGATGGCTCTCAGATCAACAAGATGACCCTAGTGTGCTACTTAATCCATCTTACTCGCAACCCTTCAAACCTCATAGTCGGCTAACTAGAGCATGGTCGATCGTGACGATTAACAATGGTAACCTTCGTGCACACATCCAGTTTTGGACTATCATCATCCCAAGCGCATCTATATTTCCTTCCCCGAGGGGTACCAATAATGCAACAACATGTAATTATACTTAGTTGACAATTACGCAATTCACAAGAATTATAAAAACAAGCCAACATAATAATCACAAAACACATAGAAATGGGTAGATCTAGAAATCTCACAAAATGAACATTAACACATGAATACCAATATTATCCCCAAGTAAGATCCATACTTCCTAAGCATTAAACCCAAGTATTTCATTGGATTCAACATTTCTGGGCAAAAGAAAAATAAAAAGATGAAAAGAAAAGAAAAGAAAAGAACCTAGAGAGAAGGAAGAGTATTTTCTCTCTCTAGCTTACTCTTGAGATCTAAAACGGAGCATAAAATTAAATCCTAGTAAACATAGGTCCATATATATAGCAGTAGGGAATTGTGCCTAAAAATAGGCCTAAAATGACCAAAAGCCTAGCACTCGTAACCGGCGCGGGGTAGTGACTGGCACGGGCCGTGTCGGCCTAGTGGGCCTTGTGCTGGCGCGGCACGGGCCGTAGCCTCGTGTCGGCCGTCGGCCTTGGTACAGACCCTTCCCCCTTGTGCCAGCACGGGTCGTCAGTCGGCACTCCATTTTTGCTCATTCTGATCCGCGTCCCACATCGTTTGGCGCGCCCATCTGGTGGGACCTTGTTTTTCTCAGTATCTCAGCGCGGACCACGCCATTTCCACACCTCGTGGGTTGGTCTTGGCATTTATGATTTGAAATGGTGCAGGCCGTGTAAAAAGGAACGTCTCGTGCTCATACTTATCCAATTTTTGGAGTGAAAATGTGACTTGGAGTGCACGGCCAGCCGGAACGGGCATCATTCGTGATGGAAATTGGCACAACTTGTGTTGGGTGTGATGGATCGTGCCGAAGCCTACCATCAGATTGGGATAAAACTCTTGTACCAGCTTCCTGTTGTGTATTTATAAACCGTAGCAGTAGTAAAAAACCCAAGTGCTCCAGAAAAGTTGAAAAGTCATTAGCTTGTAAGTCTCCAAGTCCAATGATCTTTCTGAGATGATATTCCTTTCACTAATCACATCCCAGCTCTCCTGACATGCTTCATTGAAGAAGAAAAAATCTTCATTTAAATCATTTTCAGCTGATGGAGCTCTTCTAGTCCTCTGTCCTGCTTCCCTTTTCACCTTCTTCTTCTTGTCTGGATGAGCTAAACTTTCAGTTACAACTTCAGCCACATTCCTCTTTGATCTTCCCAGCCTTGACTATACATATTCATCTAAGACCTCTTCACTAGTATACACCAAGTTTCCCAAGCTTTCCCTCGACCCTTCCAAATTCTTAGCAACTGTACTGTTATACATATGCATAGCCTTGTAGCTTGCAGAGCTTAGCACACCTAGTTCCCCCACCCACTCGTTAATTTTCCTTAGCCTAAGCTTTCTCGGCCCAGAAACCCTAATATACACGCACATAACCTTCTTGCCCCCATGTTCTATGCAAGCTAACTTAGTTAACCTGGGGTTTAAGTGTTCCATATACCTAATATCACCTATAATACCCTTTAGCAGATGGCTTAAATCATAGTCATTTATCTTTCCAGACATGGATTTATACCCCCTCAGGTCTATTTTCTTATCATTCTTCATATAATACTTCATACAATCATCCAAAGGCTTGAAAGTTTGAGCAATAAAGGTAAAACAATTCCCAGAATACCTTAATTTTGACTGGTAGAGTAGGATCTTATACCGGCTGAACTGGTGGTGAACGGACGACCTTAACCCTTGGTTCTTGAACACATTCCAAGGCTCAAGCATATTGTTTTCTGACAAATTCAGCCTCTGCTCAAGTTCCCCAAAAAAATTCTTGAATGCACTGGACTTTTCCATGTCTAGGTGTGAAGTGAGGTAATGCTGCAAGCAAAAATTTGAGATTCCCAAACTCTTTTTGCCTCTCCGCCATAGGGTTTTAGCACACAGAATCAAAGCTCAATCCCCGAAGCCAAGGAATTCGGAAGAGAAAGAGGTTGCGTAAAAGAGGAAAAGTGAGGAGAAGTTGGAAGTTGAAATTTTATAAAAAAATTACTTTCCTTTCATCAATAACTGTATTGACCTTTTCTCTTTCCAAAGCCATAATTACTTTCAGCCGTCAAACTCAATCAAGTCATTCTCTCTCATCTGATTCAACTTTTCATATTCCAACATGCAGCAACCCCCTTCATATTTTTTTCATTTCTTTTTCTATTTTATTGTTTTTTCTTTATTTTTTTTACACAAAATAAACACCAAAAATCTAAGACTAAATAGAAAGATTGAAAAAATACCTCAAATATGGCACACACCTAAGTGTTGCCTGAGTAGCTCAAAGGTAGTAGAATCCAAAATTTTTGTGAAAATATCTGCAAGTTGCTCCGATGTTGGAACATAGACTACCACAACTTCCTTCCTTTCAATAAGATATCCAATTAAATGGTGTCGTATATCAATGTGTTTAGTTCGAGAATGCTGAACTGGATTCTTAGAGATATCAATAGAACTTTTATTGTCACATAAGATCTTCAGAGGCCCTTGATGAATCCCATAGTCTTTCAACATCTATTTCATCCATAATAATTGTGCACAAAAACTTCTAGCAGCAAGATATTCAGCTTCAGCAAATGACAAAAAAATAGAATTTTGCTTCTTACTGTACCAAGAAACCAAATTCATGTCAATAAAGAAACATCCACATGTAGTGCTTTTGTATTCATCTGCATTACCAGCCAAATCTGAATAACTATGGCCAAAAGGAATCGAGTCTTGATTCTTAGAATACCATATTCCATACTCAAAAGTCTCACTCACATAATGAATAATTCTTTTAATTGCAATCAAATGTGATTCCTTTGGATTAGTTTGAAATATTGCACATACCCTAACACTGAAATATATGTCTGGTCGACTGGCTGTAAGATATAGTAAACTCACAATCATACTTTTGTACAACTTATGATCAACTGCAACACTTTTATCATATTTTCCCAATTTTTCTGTGGTTCCCATTGGAGGTTGAACTGGTCGAGAGTTTATTAATCCAAACCTTTTCACCAAATTCATGACATATTTACTCTGATTGATGAACAATCCATTCTTTTCTTGCGTCACTTGGAGTCCTAGAAAGTAAGTGAGTTCACCCACCATGCTCATTTCAAATTCATCCCGCATTAGGGAAATAAAGTCTTGTACTATAGACTATGAGGTAGAGCCAAAAACAATATCATCAACATAAATTTGAACAATTAATTTTTTTGATGATTTATCTAGCACAAATAAAGTGTGATCTAATCTCCCTCGACGATAACCTTTCTCAATGAGAAAGTTTGTCAGTCACTCATACCAAGCTATGGGTGTCTGTTTCAGACCATATAGTGCCTTTTTGAGTCTATACACGTGATGCGGATAATGGGGATCTTCAAATCCTTTGGGTTGCTCAACATAGACTTCTTAATTCACCATGCCATTTAGGAAGGCACTTTTGACGTCCATCTGGTACAATGTAAAATCCAGAGTGCAGGAAATAACAAGTAAAATCCAAATAGATTCTAACCTGGAAACTGGTGCAAAAGTTTCATCAAAATTCACTCCTTCCACTTGAGTATATCCTTGAGCTACCAGTCTTGCTTTATTTTGAGTAATTTGGCCATCAGCATCCGACTTATTCTTAAAGATCCACTTGGTGCCAATAACATTAACTCCTTTTGGACAGGGGGTGAGATATCATACATCATTTATTTCAAATTGGACGAGTTCCTCTTGCATGGCGGTAATCCAATACCCATCAAGTGGGGCTTCTTTATAGTTCTTGGGTTCAATAAGTGAGATAAAACACTGTAATCCAGCAAGCTCTCTATAGTTCACCCGTGGTAAAGAACGTGTTATCTTAAAGATGGGTTCATGTGCCTCTTGTGTTGGAACATAAGGTGGAGATCTAGGAATCGATGTTTCAACATCACTATCTTCTGGGTTATCAGGATTTTCGGATCCTTCTGGTGTTCCAACATCGACTTGTTGGTCAGTCAAATTATTCTGTGTTGGAACATGCATTGGGGCAGGTTCATCCTCTCCTTATCTTGATACATTCTTATCATCAGGATCATCAACAATCACATTAATAGACTCCATAAGTGTGTTGGTTCGGAGGTTGTAAACTTTATAAGCACGACTGTTCACAGAATATCCCACAAAAATCCATAATCACTACAACTATCAAACTTAGCCAACCGTTCTCTATCCCCGAGAATATAAAACTTGCTGCCAAAGACATGAAAGTATGAAACATTAGGCTTCCTACCTTTCCAGATTTCATAAGAGGTCTTACTTGTGAATGGACGAAGATATACCTTATTTATAGTGTAACATGCCGTGTTGACTGCATCTGCCTACCATTTCTTGTGAATTCCTTTTTCTGCCAACATTAATCGAGTAATCTCCTGTAGAGTCCTGTTTTTCCTCTCAACAATACCATTTTGTTGAGGTGTTATTGGCGCTGAAAATTCATGCTCATCACAAAAGTCGCTGAACTAAGAATTTTCAAATTCTCTCTCATGATCACTGGGCACTCTAAAAATTTTCCCTACAGGACTTCCTGTTCCATCTGCAAATTGATCACCAAACTTCTTAACATGTCCATCGTGTCAGATTTTTCTTTAAGAAATGCTACATAAGTGTATTTGGAGAAATCATCAACACACACAAAAATATACTTCTTGTCAGTCATACTAGGTGTATTGACCGAACCCATAAAATCCATGTGTAATAATTTAAGATTTCTAAAAGTTGTAATATACTGAACAAACGAATGACTGATCGAATTATTTTACCTTCTTGGCTTGGTCCGCAAACAATTCCCTTTTTTGAGTGAGAATAGGTATACCTTGAACAACTTTAGCATTACCAATCTGCACCAATGTTTTATAGTTGATGTGTCTTAGCCTCCTGTGCAGCATTGTTCCTTCATTTTCTTTAGAACTTAGACACCTGACTTCTTGTTCTAACAGATAACAGTTGTCTGAAGATCGAATTCCTGAGAGTAATTTGTCCTCACCATGTTTGACAATGCATCTGTCTTTATGAAACTCCACAGTCATATTGTCTTAGCACAATTGACTAATGCTCGACAGATTTTCCTTCAAATCTTCAAAAAAGTAACACACTTGTAAAGGTTGGGAATCCCTCAATCTGCAGTTCTTCTTTGCCAACCACTCGACTTTTCTTTCCATCATCAAATATAACAAATTCACCATCATAAGGCTTGATCTTTGTCAGAAACTCCTATGTTCCAGTCATGTGTTGAGAGCATCCACTATCAAAGTACCACGAGTCTCTAGAGTGTGCAATAAGAGATGTGTGAGCAACCAGACAAACATTTGTACACTTAGGAATCCACACCTTTCTAACCAATTTTGATCATTAATCATCATCCATGTTGGAACATGCAGACAATTGCCATCCATTCATAATGTCTCTGAGTAGTATAAGGCATTGTTCATGTATGTGACCTTGATACAAGCAGTAACTGCACAACACAGGTTTCCCTACTTTCTTCTTCATGACCTGTAACCCTGTCTTGAAGTCTACAGTATTAATTTCAGCTTTGTCATAGCCGATTCCCTGTCTGTCTCCGAAGTTCTTTCCCATAGTCAGAATATCATCCAGTTTTGCCTCATGAGTGTTCAACTTGTGGATTGCAACTTCAACCATCTCAGCCCCCTGGGTAGTCAGCCTCAGATTTTGTTTCAGTTGTTCAGCTTCATCCCCTAGCTTATCAATGAGATCCATCAATTTCGACTTTCTATCTTCAAGTTGGTTTTTCTTCTCTATTAGAATTTTATTGGTCTCAACCACTTTCAGCCACATTTCATACATGTTTTCGTAAGAAGTATAGATTTCATCATCACTCACTTGATGAATCACCATTTCCCTTTTCTATGTTGGAACATTCAGTAACATCGGTCATCACCGAGTTGGAACATGACCTAGTTTTAATCATCTCATGAATCTTTGCTCTGAATGCCACATAGTTACTGATGAGTTCCTCTTATTCTTCCCTTCCTTCATCATCACTCCATCAGGTAACATATTACCGTCCTTGCTTCTTTCGAGCACTATCACATTCTGTCTGGATGTGTCCATATCCTTCACATTCTCTGCATTGAAATCTTCCAGACTTCTTTGCTTCACCTCCCCGATTTCTTGGAAACTGCTAATTTGATCATTCAAACCGCAGTCCTCTATTGTTTCCAAAATCTTGTGCACGAGTTCTATTTCGACCTCCACCAGTTTTCTCTTGAGATCTCCTATTCACTGTTTTTTTCAGCATTCTTGAGAAGTTTTTTGTGATCAATACAAGTTATTCAATTCCATCATCACTCTCATCATCGTGGTCAATCTTCGAAGAGGGAACTTTGAAGGTCAACTCATTCTGTGTGTTCTTCGTGGGTGGTTTGAGATTCATTTCATAAGTCTACAAGAATCCCATCAGTTCATCCAGTGTCATGGTGGACACATCTCTTGCTTCTTCAATGACGGAAACTTTCATTGAAAATATTTGAGGCAGCAATCTTAAGGTTTTTTTCACCATTTTCGCTTCCTTATATGTTTTACCGAGTTGGTATGCTATATTAGCTATATCTCTCAGCTTCCCATTGAATACTGAAATAGTCTCATCCTCCTCCATCTTCAATTCTTCAAATTTAATGGCCAACATTTGAAGCTTAAATTCTCGTACTCACCTAGTTCCTTCATGGAGTGTTTGCAAAATGTCCCAAGCCTTCTTCGCCTGATAGCAGGTAGAAATGAGTTTAAACTGACTTTCATTTACCGCTGTGAATATAGCATTCAAGGATTTTGAGTTTTCCATTGACGCCTTAAGTTCATCTGAACTCCAAGTTGATTTGTCCTTGAATTTCTGCTTCTTAGTGCTCGATTCTCCTTCCTTTTCTTTTATATTGGTTTCGACATCTTCAGTTGGGTGATTACATTCTGTTTCCACAAAGTGCCATGCCAGTTCATCCAGTGAGTTGATGAACACTCTCATGCGAGCGTTCCAATAGTTGTAGTTTGTTCCCTTCAATAGTGGTGGTCGAGATATTGAAGCTCCTTCTTTGGCCACCTTAGTAAAATCGGATCACAATTTCCTTGACACAACCAAGGTAAGAGTAAGTGATCAAGCTCTGATACCAAATGAAATCTAGTTTTACCTAAATTTAGTAATTATATCGACTATGTTCCAACATAGATCATCTAACCATGTATGTAAGGAAATGTAAAACATGAACACAAGACTTGATTACGCAGTTCGGTGAAAATCACCTACATCTGCGGGGTCTGACCTAGTTTATAATGTATCCACTAATCAGAACAAGATAGTACAATGCACACCATACAACTATACTTATCTTTTCTAATTACAGTGAGTGGATTTTGCAAGTTCCCCTTACCGTCGATCCTCCTTAGTCAGATCCCTCTGATCTCGATACTCGTCGATGCTAGATCTCTTTCTCCCGAGTAATTAAGGCTCTGATCCTAAACTTAGATCAAAGGAGAATTGATCATGTTGGAAAACAAGTGGAGGCTCTCGGCTACTATTGATGTATAAAATCTGGATGCATGTTTTCTTCTCTTTAAACAGTAAGTAGCTCAGCCAGAATGTTCTCAATATATAAGGCCGATCGCACGTAGTAGATTTCTTGTTGGAATGAAATTCCTTCTGCACAAAATATTCTGATAACAATCAAATCACTTGGATATAGAAATTACTAAATCTAACCCTTTAAAGTAAGGAATTAGAATATTCCATCCATATCTTAGCAATACTCGAAATTCACATATCAATCCAATTCCATAAATCTAATTCAATTTCATAAATATAGGAATTTATATATTATTCATTCGGATGAAATATTTCTTTCTCGGATTTCCTCATGCAATCATTCCATCTTTGATGTTACAATACAATATTTTATATTTGCATAATTTTCACAAATTGCCAACTGAATAATTCTGGACTCTACAGTGTGCATCACCTTGTGTTTTCTTTTATTGCAATTGCAGTGCATTAGCTGTAGATGCTATTTTACCTGATCGCAACTCTCACTTGGTAATGGTAGCTACAGTTTAGAGTATGTTGTCTACTGATGATGCTACTGCGTAATTCTGTGGTACGGCTTCTTATGTGTGCTCTGAAATAAATTTGGTTGAATTGACTCCTCTATGTTTCAATACTAGTACTCCCTCCGTCCCAGCTTAAATTACACAGCAATCATTATTACGCTATTCGAGAAACATATTTGACCGTTAATATCTTTACCTACGTATAATAACGGCAAATAAAAAGTTGATATTTGGAAACTACTTGTTACAACGAATTGAACAATATCATATATGATAATATTATTATTTATATATCTATTCAAATATGTGGTCAAAGTTAGACACTGAATAGTGACATAAAGTGAAGTGGGCAATTTAAGCTGGGACGGAGGGAGTATGGTTTTGTGGGTTTGTGGTTTTGTTACAAAAATACAAAGAGTTTAGTGGTAAATTGGTAATGCATGAGAGGTGACTTATACTATGATGGATAATAATGAAACATAGTACACCCTTCGTCCCAAATCAAATTGCACAGAATTTTTTTCACGCTCATCAAGAAACTTGTCTAATCGTTAATATGTTTAATTACGTATAATAACGGTAAACAAAAAAGTTATTTTTGAGAAACTACTTGTTATTACGAATCCAACAATATCACATACGGTAATATTATTGTTTATATATCTATTCAAATATGTAGTCAAAGTTGGACAGTGAAAAGTGACATAAAGTGAAGGAAGTATTGTACTGGGACAAAGAGAGTATTCTATTTTAAGATCCACAGTCTAGCTTAACACTGCTTGTGTATTGGCCAACAATTATTCCTTGATCCAAGGGAAGCTGGCATAGGGATGTGATCGATTCCTGAAGACCGACATTTGATTAAATGTGCATTAGGTTGTGCGCTGGGATCAGCCTAGTTTGATAGATGTGTTGGATAGGATATTTGTTAACTGTTAATTGGGCACGATTTTTTTTGTTTTATCAGTGGTGAAAACGTATGATACAGGAGGCACATTACATTTGTAGATTGGGAATGGAAAAAACAAAAATGAAAGAACAACCTAGTGCAGCTTGTACAGTGTGGGTAATACTCCATCCGTCCCACCATTATTGACATATTTATTTTTTCACTGTTTGCAATGATCATGTTTGACCGTCAATACCTCAGGTTTTGTTGGTGGGTTAGGGTAGTGTTCCCAGAATGAGAATATGCCGGTATGCCTATATATGGGCATTTGGCATTTGAGTTGAGTTTGATAGCAAGTACGGGCATGTTGTTTTATTGTGAAGTAAAGAAGATGAGATGAGAGAATGTGAGGTGTACCGGTGGTGTGGTTATAGCTTGGAATCTGCATGTTGTGTGTTGTAGCTGAACTTAACATCGGATTTGTGAATGCAGTACTTCAAAGACAACCCTGAAGACAAGAATCCCCTTTACAACACTATAAGAATGGAGTCTGCACTCGAGGCTGAAGACTGGACAATGTAGTGATATCTTGGCGGCATGATGAATACATGTATTTTGTACACTTTCTTCAATTTCTTAATGAGTAATTCATTTTTCATTCATCTTCCTCGTGATCATGCAAGTGTGCAAAATTTTAGTTATACTTTAACTTTTGTAGGGTTTAGCGTAATATTGTAGAGCTATGTTTTCCTCATATCACAACAATTGAAGTTACTATTGATTATTTTATCTATTAATGAAGGAATTTTATTTATTTTAATCAACTATGGAGAAACACAAAAGTGGAGAATTGATTTTTATTTATTTATGTAGAATTACAAATTTTGTATAGCACCTTTAAAAAAATAGTTGCAATGTGTAGCAGTTTCTTTTTAAAACATCTGCAATAAGTAGCGGCTATTTTTTTAAACAACTGCAATATGTAGTAGCTATTTCTTTAAACAATTGCAATATGTAGCAGCTATTTTGAAAAATAGCTTCCACGTCATGTGTAGAAGATTTTACTGTAATAGCTGCTAGGTTATATTTACATTGCACCGTCCACTTAAGAACCTCTTTTGGAAAATAAAAAATAGCAGCTACGGGGTAAAAAATAGATGTCACGCAAAGCAGTGGTTATATATACCACTACTAAAAAAACATCTTCAACGAGTAGAAGTTGTTACTTAATAGCTGCTATTGAAAAATTACCTTACAGAGGCCACCTACGCATCTATTTTGGCAAATCGATAAATAGCTGTTACGGGAGAAAAAACAGCTGCTACGAGAACAAAAAAAATTGCTGCTGGGGGGAGGGGGGTTGTCTAGTAGTGTGACTTTCCCAACTTATGGATGATAATGGTTTAAGGGCGGAGTCTTTTAAATTTTCTTTCAAAATATTCCATCTTTTACTAGAGTTTCCAAAATTTGTGTAAATGCATTGGGTAATCTTAATGGGTATGGGAAAAGGAAAGAAAAGATACCTTCTATATTTATTATTTAATTTCATTTATTAAATACAATCCTATTAAAAGGGTTTAAGAAATTGGGTCCTCAATTCTTTGGAGGACCTGTCCGGTTGCTCACCTTGAACATACTATTAAACGGACTTGATTATTATTGAAGATTAAGGATTTTAGATAATAACTTATATTTAAATATTTTTGTTCAATTTTTAAAATATAAATTTTATATTATTTGATAATTACTTAAATTAAGTTTTGAAAGATCATCTATTTTATACTAATAGATTAGTATATTTAAAAGAGTCCATGTCCTACGAAACCGTTTCATAGTTAGATCAAATACATAAGTAAAAATGAAAAAAAACATAATTATAATAATTTTTTAAAGTTTTTTTTGGGGTTAAGAGATTAATATACTTTAGATTCGGGGTGCTTTTTAAAACCTTATACTCCCTCCGTTCCATATAAATGGAGGAATTGCTTTTTACTCACTCTTTTATGCAATCTGATCTGGCGGTGAATAATTGGGAAAAAGTAGGGATATTTTGGAAAAACAAGGAACCAATCTATAAGTTGTTAAAACTAAAGTGGATATTGTGGGTATTAACAACATATTTTTTGCCACTTAGGATAATTTTAAAATCATGCCATTTCGCTTGGACAAATGAAAAAGGAAATTGTGTAATTTTTTTGTGACGGAGGGAGTAGAAGTTTAGGGCTGATTTGCAAATACTCAAGAAAAATAGAAAAACCTTTGCATGCTGTTATCGCTTTCTTCCAGCGTCTCTGCCACCAACGTCGTCATTTCTATGCTTCCCTATGTAACATCGCCGTCTTCCTTGTGCGTTATCGTTCCCGAGATCGGTTGTTGAATTTTCAATGACGAGAAGATGAATTTTAAGCCTAAGCATAAAATTCGTCGGTATTTTTGTTGGCTAAGCTCAATTTCATCTGCTTACAACAATGGTCATCGATTCGTATGCATCGAGGAGACAAATTTATCGCATAGCCAACTTTGCAGCCCTCAATGGCACCAGAGACGAACGATGTTTTCGCTCAACTTCGCAGCCCTCGGCAGTGCCGGAGATGAACAGAATATTTTCTCGACTTCGCAGCCCTCGAAGGCACCGGAGACAAAGGCTTTTTTCTCTTGACTCGCATCCCTCAATTTTGTGGCGCCGGAAGCGTTGTTTCGCATAGATGAGCACATTTTCCGGTGGCACGATTTTCCGATGGGGAGGCCTGACCCGGTGGATTTGGGTATAAATTGGATATATTATTTGAGTTTGTTAAGTGGGCTGAATATGTGTTTCGGCTTGGCATCTAAAACTCAAATTTAAACAAAAATACATTGTATTAAAAAATAGTTTAACAAGAAGTAACAAAATTTAAAAAAATCAGATTGAAATATTAAACATAAAAATAAATACTTTTAAAATAAGTATTCTAATTAAAATAGTCAAACATCAAATTACAAGGGTAAATAATCACATTAAATGAACTTATCAAATCTAAAACATCAAAGTAGAGATATTTAAATATCAAATTAAAATAATAAAAAATTACATTAAATTAGAATTTTTTTTAAAATAAAAACATCATATAATTTTTTAAAATTAAATTTAAAAAGTACACATCAAAATAATATTAAAAATAAAAAAATACACATCCAATTAAAATCGTTAAAAAACCAAATAAAAATACTTAAAATTTTAATATTCAACCATGAAATTAAAATATGCATCAAACTATTTTTTTTAAAATCAAATAAAAATACATCATATTAAATTAATTGAACATAAAATGAAAAAATAAAATAATGTAAAAATAAAATAAAATACTAAAATACATATCCAACTAAAATAGTTAAAAATATAATAAAAACACCTAAAATTTCAATAGTTAAATATCAAATAAAAATAGGCATGAATTTTGAAACATCAAAATATGCACTGAAATGTGACAATGGTATATTAAAAATATAAAAGACAATTATTAAAGTTTTAAAAACAAATTCACACTATTGAAACATCAAGGCATACATTAAATAAAAATCTTAGATACTAAAAAAAGAAACATCGATATTAATATTTACAAACGATATGCTGGAAAGTTAAAACATCAATAAAAGTGAATATATAAGTTTAAAATACAAAATTAAATGAATTTAGTAAAGAAATAATTGTGAAAAAACATCACAAACTTTGGTCGGAATATTAGGTACTAGAAATGAAACATCAAATATGATGACATGTGCACCAAAATGTTTACACTAATATCGAAAGAATAATAATAAATCAGTGTTAAAATTGAAAAAAATTATATCACAATATTGAAACATCAATGATACATTAAATAAAAATATAATATTATGAAAACGCCAATATTGATTTTTAAAATAACACGATGAAAAACTAACACATCAATCAAAATAAAATATTAAATATAAAATTTAAGTATTAGATAATAATATATCACTAACTATTGTCAACATGTATAATGTATAAAAAAATTAGCATGCAACCACAAAATTTACATAAAAAGAGCAAATTTAGTTTAAAACACATGATTTTAGTGGGAAAAAGGATTCTTGAAAAACATTACAAGGTTGGTTGAACATCAAGTAGTAGAAATGAAACTTCAAATCTGGTAGTATAAACATGTGCATTGTGACAAAATGGGGATAAAAATTGACCCACGAATTTCATGGCTCTAATGATTGACTCGCAAGTCTCTTATGATCCGAAATCATTAATTTCCAATTATTTGTGTCCAGCACCCAAAAAATGGCATTTGCAACTAAATCCCTCCTTACTTCCTAAATTTTCTATAATTTTCATTTGAAACCCATCTCCAGTTAAATTTCATTATATTAAATATTAATCCCTACTCTCATTATAAGACAGTCTCATATATGACTTTGCCTATTTTAAATATTTTCACATATAGTTAACAAAGATATATTAGTTTATTTGTTTAAAATGTTAATAATTTTAAATAGTTTTAAAACTTCAAATTTTAAGTGACTTACAACTAGCATTTATTATATATATTAATTCATATTTTTAAAATGTTTGTAATATTTTGAAACCCAGGAGAGATTTCTTTTGATGACTTTTGGTAACTTAATTCGGCTGTTTTGTTTGTGTGATGTTCCAACATGAATCATTTGGTACTCTGTGATTTATTTGAAATTCTGGATTTCATTTGGTATTTTGTTTTTTATTTGATGTTCCAACATGCAGAAAGGGTTTTTGAATTTTGACTTGATGTTCCAATATTCAAAATGGGTTCTGTACTATTCATGTTTTTACCGGGGTGATTGTTGATGTCTTTACTCCATGACTAGGACTCTCAGCCCGCGCTATCGAGAATGCTGAACACCTGCGGTTGAATATCACCGAAAAAATGTGCAGTTTAAGCTTCTTCTTCCCTACAACAAGCATGTTGCATTCAAATCCAAACTTCCATTTGAATAAAGATCACGGTTATACAAATTTTGCTTGTAGATTAAAATATATAAATAATTAAGATATCCTACGTAAGAATATTGTATGAATAATGAAATTTTGCAAAGGATAAAGGTAAGTATGAAAACAACGCTTTCCTTAACAAATGTTAGCTGAGCAAATGATTAAACTGTATTTTCACTGCAAATGTTTCTGAGAAGACTCTCTCTAAACTTAAGTATAGAACCAAACGAGAAAAATGTATTATTGAGGTAAAAGAAAATGAAGAATACTGTTTTTTCTCGACAAATTAGAAGAAAAAAGAAAAGAAAAGAAACCAAGTTACCCAACACAAAAGATATGAGGGGTATTGTAATTAATGTTCATATTGTAGCTGATCTTGAAGGTTTTTTCTTGCGTCGTCTCTTACTGAATGAGATAAAAGTGTTGTATTCAATATACTTCGCATGCTTAAAGTATTGCTTTGAAGGCATGGCGTATTTACCAGCCTTAAACTGTGAATTGCCTTCTTCCTTCTTTTGCCCAGTTGTTTCAATATTCTCTTCAGTGTTCACATCCCATGATTCCTTGTCTTGCATATTTGACTGACACAGAGATATTAAGTATTGCACTGATTATACTGATTAACTGCGACAATCGCAGCCCTCGAGAATCTCAAATTTCCATCTTTTTACAGACATGGATCAGTCTTATTTGTCAAGTGCTTCGAGTATCTAAAGTCACAGAAAAGTTAGGGAAAAAAAAGATAAACGACAATGGGACATAAAATCTAGTAAGTTTAGTACCAACACTAAGAAATCCTCAAAAGTAGTAAATTTTACTTGAAAAACAATTTTATGGGTATAGAAGTGCATTTTACCGGAGTATCTCTTTCTATATAGATTAACATAAAAAAAAGATTTTAAGTTACCTAGCCAAATTACCATAGGTCTGTTAAAACGATATATAATGGATATCATCATGGAAAAAACATCACACATCAGTAAAGCATCATCCGACGGACTTACTAACCAAGGAACTAAAACATGGTATAAAAAATAATGTTCTTAGCAGTCATTTGTAGCTTTAAATTTTAAAATAAAAGTAGTTTAAGGCATTTTGCAAAATATGTATTTAACATATGTCAGTAAAATCCCACAGTCATCTGTTGGTAAAAAATAAATAGCAGTATTTTAAGGCATACAATATGACTGTTAGTACTTTGTAACCTACTAATAAAATTTGTAACCTATGTCATTCTGCAAAATGCCTTGTTAGCAATCATTTACGGTAAAACTACTCCCGCAATCATTTAAAGATTAAATTTTAGATCAACAAACACAGGGCAGAAAGCTCACGGTCATACACAACCTAAGTCAGGTACCTATGTCTTTCTGCAAAATGCCTTAAACCACAACTTTTTTTTACTAATAGATGTACAAAAAGTATTTTGATGTTCCGATGGACATGGCATAAATTGCACACTTCGCATTTCTTATAAGATGACCTTGTTTTTTGAAGAATAGCATTTGCAATGCTAGAGCATGGTCTTTGTTAATCATTAATGAATGATGTATATTTTGCAAGGAAAGTTGGAAGATGCTATAAATATTATGGCACAAGCACAATATATATTTCTCTCTGTATAGGAAAATGTTATCTATGGATGTCTAACTTTAATAAGAAAAAAATTAAACAAATAGCATATTCAATATAAATTGCAACGATTGTAAAACTGGGAAAATATTACCACTGAGTACCCTTCCAACTTTAGCTCCAAATAGTCCAGACCTAAAATTTTTGAGGATGAATTTAAGTTACTATTAGACCAAAAGTTCAAAACTTCAAAAAGTCTACATCCACTCGTATAACTCCTTTTAACCATTGGTAAGATTTTACCTCCGATACTCAACTTATTAAAACACACATCCATTTGCCAAGACAACAAAATTAAAATGAGTATAAGCAATTTATTCAATATTTCCTCTGTTTCCACGAGTTTTCATCAGTTGCAACATGCCATTAATGTACCTTGGTAAACATTTCAGTACTATTTTCTAGAGATGTACACTTGGAAATATCGTCTGGTGGCTGAAATCTCGACAGTAAGGTTACATACACACAAAATCACATTCTCAGCAGCTAAACAGAATACACATAATATCCTTTGTTCTTTCTACAAAAATCTACAATCCTGACATTAATACATAAGAAAAAAGAGTACACCCAGAAAACAGTGTCTTACTTGTGGGCTGGAAGCAGATGTCTGTGACAGAAGCACGGTGCACGGGATTGCACGGGAAAAAGGATTGATTTGGCACACCAAAGGAGCATGAATGCAAGAATGCGGAACCATGGTAAGTATATTCATATTGTCTCATCAATTTTGAGTGCCCCCTCCCCCTTTCACACACAATAGTCAGCGACAGTATGAAATGATGACAAATTGTACATAATATTTCAGTATATGATCCTAAGCAAAAGAAATGTTATTGGGTTATGTCAAATTGTCAGTTCCATCAAGCAATTCCTCTACATAATATTAGATAACCAGCACCATAAGCCAGCTGTAGGTACATAAGACATCAAAAAATAATCACCTGTCCTTGGACTGCATTGCATACTCGATGTTCAAGAAATGCAGATGGACTTGAATGTAACGATGTCCTTCGAATCTGACCCAAGTAAAAGCAACAAGAGATTATTAGAACATAAAAAATACATGAAACCAATTCATCCTTAAGCGCCAACGGTACAAACAATTAAAATAAAGTATAACAAAAATTCCCTTTTATAACACATGCAACCATCGATAGCCATTGAAATGATAGTAAAGAAAACTTGAGTAAACACTGTATTTCCTGCATAGATACACAAATCTCATAAACATCATACTCAATAAATACAACAGCAAAGACAAAAAAAGAAGATAAACTTGATAAATTCCAAAGGAAATACACGCAACGCGAAAATCGGGAAATAACATTCCACCTAAAACATGAGTAAAAGAAAGGATCTTCTTCGGCAACAAAAATGAATACCCGATCATCTACAGCTACGAAATCAGTATCAAATCAATTCTAAACAAGAACATAGCTTCAAATGTGAGACAACATGTGTTTAGACAAACGGACATCATATGTTGAAATTGTACATGATAACATAATCGTAGAGCTTGAATCGAGAAGACATAATAACTGAGGGAAATCCAAACCATAAGGAATTTGAAATCAATGGGTCGGACCTGTAATTGTTCATCGGGGTTTTGAAAGTCAGCCGCTTTGTTTTTTCTTTATGATTTTCAGGTTTTCGACCACCTTCCAAGTTTGACGAAAATGCTCCCTTTGTAATAGAAGATGGAAAAATACCCTGCAGAGAGACAAACCCATACCAAAGCTGTAAACCATGAAAACACAAGTTGAAGTTCGAATTCAACATATGAAATCAGTAGGAGCAAAGGAAAAAGAATTAATTGAACATCGATGAGCCGAGTCTTCGTATTCCATGCGTGCAATACGAAGAGAAGAAGTAGATGCAGAGCAAGATGACGGCTTGGGAACACGTATTGTGGAAGCGAAGAAAGAAGGATGAAAATTCATTGTACATTACTGTAGAGACAAAGGAAGACGCTTTTAAGAGGTATTGAAAATGCTGGTAAATTTATACTACGAATTATGAATCATACAAGCTATACACTTATAGTTCCCATTTCACATGACCTGTGTTCGCCAACCATAAATGACACCACCGTTATGTAGGATTAATGTTAATGGATTTCAATGTATTCAAGTATTAAGAATTCCATCATCGATGAAAACGTACTTGTATTCAAGCATTAAAAATTCGTACTTATATCTAAGTGTTAGAAAATCCACCTCCTTGAAAATCTTAATCTCTAATTATTGAATTATGATTCTTTTCTGATTACTATGGTAATCAGATAATCAGCAGTGGAATGAAGGTCTCTCACAAAACCTCACGATTTCTGTTACAAGAGTTAGTAGGTTTTAAGGAATCGAAACAAGTTTAGAACTTTGTTATTTTCTCCAGATTCCTTTCAACTACAAATTTGAATAAAAGGGATCATTTCTGTAACTAATTTTACCTTCAAATTGGACGCTGACAACGTCGCAAGGAAGGGAACACTGAGTCTTCCAAGGTAAATCCTTCGTTGGTCACGACGTCTTCCCACTGGCAATCCAGAGTCACCAACTTCAATGTCGACGC
Source organism: Rubia tinctorum (assembly GCA_032355605.1). Taxonomy (NCBI): domain Eukaryota; kingdom Viridiplantae; phylum Streptophyta; class Magnoliopsida; order Gentianales; family Rubiaceae; genus Rubia; species Rubia tinctorum. The sequence goes on along the minus strand of JAULKM010143877.1, from coordinate 6,331 downwards.
CATCTTCAATCCTTCGGTAGCCCACCTCTATCTGGGAACAAGACCTCCACTTGAATGGAAGAAAAATAAAGAAGACAACCACCACTACCCGAGCATCATAGTTCTAACATGAAAGATAACATCAAACTACAAGATATACAACCAAAATATAAAATAGATCTATGAGCAACACAAGTAATTTTACAGTTCACCTTCACTATAACCTTCACATTTTTGGGTTTTCCAATGTGGTGAATGCGCATGACAACCTGTTCTTCAACAGTCAGATGCCACCAAGGATCCTACACAAGCCAATAGAATCTCAGAGTAAAAAACCTACCAGCATAGTTTTGAGAGGAAAATGTGCATAAATTGTAATAATTTTATTATCGATATTAGTGTCTGGAAACATCAAAACCGAAAGCGTAGTTTTCGTATCGAAGACAACGCAGAAATAGCAAACTTTATTTTAGCAAAAAACAAACAGAAAAACAGTAAACCCCTCGTCCAAAGGCACATATTGATTGATTGAAATGAAAGGAAGCGAATGTCATCATGTAAATGAACTGCTGAAAACATGAAACATGAAAAATTAGGCCCCACTTAAGCAAGTAAAGCATTAAGTGAAAATAAAATGAAATACATGGAATCTCCAAATTTAACATTAGCAGTACATGTCCATGACCAGTGGCCATTAAATATTTCATGTACCACCGAATCTCTTAATTGTACTTATCTGGTTATCCCTTTTATTGTTCCCTTGTTTCAGTAATCAATAGATAACGCATATCACGTACAGACTCAATAATGTTGAACCTAAAAAATAAGAGAACGAAAATGGCATTTTAAATATTTGAAAATTCCCAAAAATACAGATCACCTCGAAGCAAAAACTTTATAAATATTGACCAAAAATGCAGCAAGAAACTTTTAAGAAAGCACTGAAATGGTGTCTGCCATGACAAATGTTTTTACCCTCATTTCCAACCTAGCGCCCGCACTACTCACTACTTGACTCGGAACAGATCTTTTTCCATCTAGCGCTACCATTTGATGGATATCATCAAATCAGCATGGGGTAAACCAACACGACCAAACTTTTTTATTGAAGCATAAGAAAAAGAAAACATTCCCATTTGCATAACAACACAACATGCCAAAACATTCCCACATGCGACAGTATATATTAAAAGCCAAACCTTCTCATGTCCACTCTTCCACATGAAGGTTAGAGTTGGTTAAACCTTTCATCCACTAAACCATTTCTAGGGAAACGTTGCAAGAAATATTAGACTGGTATGAATTACCATTGCAATCATTCACATAAACCCGCAAATTTAGAAGTTTCATATGGAGATATTAAAGCAATGATGCACCCATCAGAGGAAGCTTTTGCACTTCTTCCCTTCCAATGAGCATAAACAGCAAAAAGAAAAAAATGGACGTAAATCTTAAGAGTTTCAAACCACAAACTATAATTGCACGAGTGTAAGTTACTTACTTCAGCTGAATGCAGATGCTGGTAGTGAATACTTAAGTTACCAATGTGAACTTAACTGAACAATCCATCTTCTTTCTCTTCCCCTAGCAGCACCATATACAGCGACATACAAAGGCAAGAGGCAGCTTATCATCCTCCTATGAATAATCTAAATCAAGTACCAAGGAATTGGTGGTCCAGACGTCGACTCAATTCTGGCCACCGCCCCGGAGCTCCAGCTGCTGCTTCCCCGTTCTACTCATAATGATCAAATCTCTTAGCTAAGTAATCAAATCCCTCAAAAAAAATTAGAAACCCATTTTCGTACATAATCACAGACATGACCTATTTTGGGTCGGAGGAATCCATTTCAAATATGAAATCATCAAATAGAAATAAATTCAGTAAGTTAGGCAAATTATCAAACACCTTGTGTTCCAATTTTCAAATTCGAAGAGACCCAGAAAAAAAGACAAACAAATGAATAATGCACAGAAGTTCGAATGAAACATTAGAAGAAACAAAATCAATATAGATGAGGGGAAAAAAGTCCAACCTCGGCCAAGTTCATGATAAAAAGGGGAGCAAATAACCTTCGACATTATGCTCTCATCATTAGTACAAGTACGAGAACAGAGAAGGTTTCAGGAGAAGCGATAAGGTTTGGGAAGGAAAGTATGAAGGTGATGAATTCTCTAGAGAGTGAAACTGAGGTGCTAACGCATGGAGTGGAGCGAGAAGAATGTATAACGTGAAAGCCAAAAAAACGCTGCGTTTTTAGCGAAGGCTTTTGTAAGCGAAAGTTTAATGTAGATATGCGATCCTCGCTTTTATAAGATAGTAGATTCTGTGGTGATTGTTGATGTCTTTACTCCATGATTCCGTATGATGGAAGTTCAAGAGGTTATTGGTTCCACAAAATGTTAAAGGGAGACATTGTAAAATCCACATGTTAAGGATGTTTCCTATTAAATTTAGGTAAATATACTTAGAATAAAATCATTTTTCATATAGGATTATTTAGTTTCCTTTTTTTCCTTATTTTTCTTAGCCTTTGGTTTTTGTATTTGCCCTATATATAGGGGCCTTCTGTGATCAATATAATCAAACAATTATATTTTACATGGTATCAGTGGCTAAAATCCCGAAACCTCCAAAATTCCAAAAAACCTAAATTCCAAATCCTTGCCGATCACCATGCAACCGCCGCAGATATCTAGCCACCGTCACGTCCGATCGCCGCCATCCATTACCGCTCGTGCCGATCCGCGCTACCTTTAGGTCCGACAACCTACCATCGATCCTCGTTATCGCCGATCCACATTACCATACATGGTTCACCAATGCCTCACGCGGCGTCACCATTGCCAACAATCCGACTCTACCTGCTGTCGATTTGATCCGATTCAACCTACCACTGATTCGCACCATCGCCGATCCGCACTACCGTACACGGTCGCCATTCACGCACCACCGCCGTCGCTTCAACCGCCGTCACCGTTGCCACTGATCCAAATCTACCCACTGTTAATATTATATGTTTCTACTCCGATGTCTACCTCTGAATCTATATCCGCTGCCCTCAGCTGCTGTTTGCTGGCGTCGTCACCTCGATGCCAGGATTTACGGCCGCGACCTCTGCCCCCCTGCCCGATATGATTTTGGCCCTTTTCTGTCTGAAGACTAATGGAGTACGACCCTTAGTTTATTTAATCAGTTAAATTTTCCTTATAACCATGAGTCAGGTAAGACTACTTTACCTTGTCTTCTTGATTCAAGGGCCTTATATCACATGACTGGTGACAAAGGTTCTCTTATTGGCATTACTGCTACTATCGATTTTATTAATATTCTACTTCCTGATAGATTTGTGTCATATGCTACACGATATAGTTCTTTGAGTTTTGGAGATATCACTCTTAATCGTGTGCTTTATATACCTACACTACGATGCAACTTATTATCATGTTCTAGATTGCCGTCTGCCTTAAAATGTCTAGCTTTGCTTACTAAAAATTATTGCATATTACAGAAAATCAGTACGAAGACTGTGATTGACGTGGGTGAATAGTAGAGGGGATTATTGGCTTCGTCTGCTGGATACGTGCGTTAAGTCTCATATCCCGCAGTCAGTCCCGACAGTTACTTCAGTTTCCGCATCCTCATTTGATTTATGGCATTAACATCTTGGTCATCCATCCTCTACAATGTTATCTTATGTTCCTACTCTTGAATTTATCATAAATAAGACTTCTATAACTTGCTCTATGTGTAATAGAGCAAAGAATACTAGGCATAGTTTTCCTTTGAGTTCTTCAAATGCTAGTTCTTTGTTTGAATTGATATATTGTGATGTTTGGGGGCCTTACAGTTCACCTTCCTCTAGTGGTGCATTTTATTTTTTGACTATTATTGATGATTATTCCTGAGATGTTTGGTTTATTCATTAGTGGCTCAGTCAGATGTAACTTCTAGATTTATAGAATTTTGTGCTATGATCAAGAAACAGTTCAGCTACACAGTTCACCGTGTCCGTGCTGATAATGGTACAAAGTTTCTTCCTCTGCGATCTTACTTCGCTGAATTTGGCATTGTGTTTGAGACTTTTATGGTTGACACACCACAACAGAATTGTTGTGTAGAGCGCAAACATCGTCATTTGTTAAATGTGGCTCGAACTTTGTGCTTTCAGGCTAACCCGCATATTTAATTTTGGGGAGAATGTGTTTTTGCTACTGCATTTTTTTATCGATCGAACACTGAAGAAACAACTCAATGGTCGTACGCCATTTGAGCTCTACATGGATGGACACCAAACTACAAGTTTATGTGCGTTTTTGGATATTTGTGCTTTCCCTCTCATATTCCCAGATTTTGTGACAAGTTTGCTTCTAGAAGTCGCAATTACATATTTCTGGGTTTTCCAGCAGGAAAGAAAGGCCATCATCTTTATAATTTGGAATCATGCACATTTTTTAACAGTCGTGATGCTAATTTTTATGAAAATCAATTTTCGTATGTCGTGCCACATGCTCTTGTTCAGACTGCTCAATTCCTGACTACAAAATGGTTTGTTGATCTCGTGCCAGTACTGACCTCGCAATGCCGCCACCTCTTCACCGGTCCTCGATGCCACCTCTCAGCCTGTCGCCGCAGTCCCTTTACCGCTGCTGCGCCGGCTCTCCTTGCTGTACCGTCTTCGCCGCTTGAGGGTACCAACAAAATACCTAATCCGCCGACTTTAGCCGTGCCAAACCCTCCTCCTAAATACCGCGACCGAGTCTTCTTTAGCGCCACCACATGCGATTGTCTTTATATTTTTTGCCGCAGTCCGAGGCTTTGGTTCCACCGTCGCCGAACGCTCTTCCTAGTCAGCCTTCTGCGTCTCCTGATTTATATGTCTTTATATTAAAATGAGAACGTTGCTTGGCATTAAACTAAAGAGTACAAGTTTGTGAATTTTCCTCTTTTTTATTTACAAACTTAACCCCTGCTTCTTTTTTAATTACAATCCAGTCCCTCTTTTATTTTAATTACAACTTAGCCCCTCCCCATCTTAATTTATTACAACCCAGCCCTTCCCACATTATAATTTAATTATAGTCCAGCCCCACCTTTAGCACCACCCCTGCGCCACCCCTGACCTTCAACACCACCCCTGTGCCACCCCTGACCTTCAACACCATCACTGCGCCTCCCCTGACCTTTAGCACCATCCCTGTGCCACCTTCTTCCCTCATTCCCTCCGCCTTCATGATCGGCGACAGCAGCCCCGCTGTACCGTACCGCCGGCTCTTCGCCATCGTGTCCGTTGAATCGCCACTCCCCGTCGACCATCAGCGCTCATCCCTGCATAATTTCCACCCCCAGGAACCTCTCCACAAACCACTCGATCACATCCCTGCTCAGCGCCGTGCCGCCGCACAACATCGTCGTCAGGCTGCTGATGTCGTGCCACCGCCGTATCTCGGGCTGTGCCGGTCGGAGGGAGCGGGCACGGTGGTTGGAGGACTTGAAGGGATTAACAAAGCCTCTCTGGAAATCTTTGGAATGCCAATTCCAAGCCCTAGAAGCGACCTGCCCCGAATTGCGTATATTTCTAACCCGGGCGGGGACCTCATCATCAGGGCCCTGCGCAAATAAGGAGTCCATGGAGAATTCGGTGGGGGCGCGCGTACCTAAAGTTGAGTTCTAAGTAACGGAGATTATGAAGTAGCGGCGGTGGTGGTGGAGGGCAGAGGGTGGGCTGGCAACGAGAAGAAGGCGCAGGAAGACGATGAGAAATAGAAAAAGGAAAGGGGAAAACAAAGGAAATAGAAAAACGATTTTTTTTTAATGAAACAACTATACGCTACGAGTAATAATTTTCCCTCTCTAATCTAGAGAGAAGCTGGAGCACTATTGGGCATTCCCAGCCCACTATTTTGTTCTAGAGTTTCTGATAATTCTCATCATCGGAAGTTGTAGTAATTCTCCACAACCAATCACGATTGCGGAAGAGGGAGAGTTGCGTATTACAACCATTTTTTCTTGTGAAGAGTGTTTAAGCATGGGTGGATACAGTGGCGGAATCAGGACCTCATGCTAGGAGGGCTGAGAAGGAGAGTAAAAAAAAGTTTGAACGCTTAATACAACAATATTTTAACGAGATTACATAATAAGATGAATACATAATAATAAGATTTTTACAAGTACGAAAAATTAATGCATAGAAAACTACTTTCTAATACTTGTGTTGCTAGAAGTAGAACCACTACAAACCGTAGACAGTTGTATCCTATGATGTTGCATACGCTGATAACGTTGCAAAATTGGTTCATTATCGAGCCCAACAAAAATCGCTTTCTCAATATGCACTGTCATAATATCATT